>JAKCPI010009003.1:0-17200 GCA_023213315.1 Euborellia annulipes
AAAATACGTTTTATGGCTCTACCTCTTAGAACCGGTTGCTTCACTTCTAATTAACTAACTATCTCTCGGATAAACTCACTTTCGAATCTTTTCACATCTAGTTAAGCATATGATTAAATAAGAGCTCAGACAAAGAGTTAACTAACTAAGACTCATAGTTCGATAAAAGGGGTGAAATCAGCAACAAAAGCCTTTTTTTTTAATTTTTGTTAAAAAATTAATAAGATTTAATTAATTTGTTTAGTTTTTAAAAATTGTGCCTTTATTCAGTTGCTAACTTCACAAAACTTTCCTCAAATAGCTAATTATATGAGAAAAAATCATTTTTTTAACTCTAAGATTAAGCGTGTTCTTGTTTATTACGTATATCGTTGATTTGCTCTCTGAAGGATAAGTTATCTAATTTGCCGAGGTAAAACGGCGGCTTTCTTCATGCGCTTTTAAAATACCGCACATATTGGAGGAAGTACACTCTGCAATGTCGTTATTGTTAAGGACATTCATTTACGTTCTACCCGTCCATGACTGTAGATCTTGTCGTTACTGGTATATATTTTAAAACAAAGAACAGAGGGAGGCTGGGAAATAATGATTATTATTTTCTTTGGGGATGAGTTATTGAAATAAAATGGCTCCGAAAGCATTCAATTGCAAGCTCTTAACTGGCTGGTTAAAAGGATCTCATATACTGTAGCTAGTGGCTGTTTGTGTGTACATGTGCTTTAATGAGGCTCTCAAGCCAGCTTATGGGCAGTCAGCGATTATCCCCTCCCCTGCTCCATTCCTTATTCGGCAGCAAATTGCTCGGGGATTCCCAGCCAGCCAATTTACTCATTCATGTTTATTTTATTTTTATCCTAGGACGCCGCCGCCTATTTGTTTTCCACCTCATATCTTCTTCTTCTTTTTTTTTTTTTTTTTTTAAAGCTCTTTAATAAAAAGTAAATAAATAGAAAAACTCTTTAAATTCAAATGCGTTAAAAAACATTTTAAAAAACTTGAACAAGTGAATATAATTGGATAAAAACTTTAAACGACAATTAACGTGACGAGTTTTGGAGTAAAAAGTACGAATTCAATTTAATAAAGGTCAAGTCATTAGGGATTCTTTCTATTTAGTAATTTTTACCTAAAAGTTTTCTTTTTAAAAGAATCAATGATTAAACGAAAGTTTAAATTTATTAGTAGGCAACTTGCTGCTCTTGACAGGGGCGGATTAAGGGGGGGGGGGGGGGGGGGGGGGGGGGCGATCGCCCCTACTCCCGAGAAGAAATTCACAATGTTATTAAAACTAGTAATCTAAAGAAATTATGATTTCCGGGCTTTAATTTCAATTGAATTTGTCAATCAATTTAAATAAATAGGATAGGGGTCTAAATGGCCATAGATGCCCACAAAGTCCTTAAATAAAAAAAAAAAAAAAAAAAAAAAAAAAAAAAAAAAACCGCCCCCCTACAAAATTGCATTAATCCGCCACTGGCTCTTGATTACAATATTACCTCAACGCAATCTCTCAATATCATAGAAATATCTGTCTTATTATTATATCTCCGATGTGCTTCCGTGCACGAAATCACACACCTCAAACCTCAGGCCGTAGCCATCTACCGATACCCCGAGAATTTAGATCATTTCCTATCTCTAACTTCTCCTCCTGCCTTCGTTTCTTAGCTAATGGGTTAATCCTTATTTCTGATTCCACCTGGTTCCTTTTATCCAACCTCTTCTAGGGACTGCTTTCTGAGAGGAACGTCCCTTCAGGATGGAATGTCACAGTAGAACCGATTTATTAAAAAGGACCAAGATAGATGGCGAGAATCTCTTGATCTCTGCACATCGCCTCACCTACTCCAAAAACATAACATCATTAGTTCTTATTGGGGCTAATGTTCATGATAGGCTCGAGCCTATTTTAATTCTCATTTAGCCTAGAGGCTACTAATTGCTTTTCTACTCCAAAGGAATTCTTATCAAGAAATTGATAAAATAAAAACAATTAAAATTATTCAAAAATTTATTTTGATTAGAATTATCGACAAAAGAAAGGGCATTAATCCCATAAGAGCCACAGGGATGGAAGTTTCACTTCTTTTAAATGCCAGCAGCCAGCTCTTCTACGTCTTAGGGTCTCAGAGACAAACATTTTTTAACAAGTCTTCTTTGGTCAAATTAATTTGCATTAGAAATTTAAAATTTAACATGAATACCCGTGGACGAATTTGTGATCGTTCATTGCTCATTACGTTCCTTAATTGCTACCCTAATTTTTTAAAAAATCTGGTGTGACGAAGAACAGAATATTTTTTTTGTGTCGGGATATATTTAGTTCCGCCTATAAATCAAGATGTAAAATGCCCCGGGCTTGATGTAGTTGGTAGCGTGCCTTCTATACCGAACGTCGTGGGTTCGGACCCCAGGCAGTCCAATAACTTTGCATACCAACTTAAATATAAAATAATTCGAAGAGAAGTTGCTGTTGATGTTATGGAATGGAAAAGAATAAATACAGGTGCAGCAAATGAAGAGAGCCTTTGGATGCTAAATGCCGAAAAAGGAGACGTATTCTTTTCCATTCCTAAAATATAAAATTCCAACCTCGAAGCTTTTTCGTGCTTGAGATATTTTGTTCACACACATACAGACAGACTTTTTTTTTTTTTGGACTCAAGGGACTTCAAAATCTCGACATTTAATTGTTGACATGAATCAAATACTTGCTCTCTATAAATTAGATATATAGGTAGGAGAATGTAAAAATGGACCATTTGAGAAAGAAATAGACTTGGCTCAAGATTTGAAGATCCTTGATTGGTGTCTAAAAGAATCAAAGGAAATGAATGCCTCGCCTCTGATTGTTCTCTAGTTAATGAACGGACATTGGAAGCATCAAAGCGAGACCAGGGGAACAAAATCATAAAATACAAGACATGAATATTAAAAAAAAATCGTATTAACCAACAACAGGACATATCAATTAGCGCTAGGTGTCTTTCTTTCTCTAAATATTTATTCTTTGTTTTTCTCTTGTTGCTTGCTTTTACTATCAATTAACATCCTATTTCGAAAAGAGGTAAAAAAAACCTATTTTTTATTAAAAAATGGCACCAAATCGAAACTTTAAAGCAAAGACCAAGTCGCGGTTTTGGAATTTATTTGTTAGTTTTTTTTTTTTTTTTTAGGGGGGGGAGCGAACAAATCCGGCAAAAAAAATAAATAAAATATCATAAACCTATAATTCAAATATCATTTTTATTTTCTTTAAAAAGCATACAAATACAAATACAAAGTGTGCTTCACATCTAATTATTGTAACCGGCTATCCCTCGAATAAGCTGACTTTCAAATCTTTTCACATCTAGTTAAGCTAATCTTTAATTAAATAAGAGATCAGAATGTGGTTAGTTAGCTAAGACCCAAAGTTTAGTATAAGGAGGTGATATTAGCAACACAAGTCTTGTTTATTTATTACTTTCTCTTACCTCTAGGCTAAAGAGAGAGAAAGTATTGGATTTATGTCAAAAGTTCGTTGTCGAGATTTTGACGGATATACACGTTTTGGCGTCCCCTGAATCCAAAGAAGTGGTTTTTCGTGACATGGTCTGTCTGTGTGTCTGTGAACAAAATATCTCAGGAACTAAAAGAGCTAGGAAGTTGAAATTTTATATTTAAGTTAGGCAGCCCCATGGGTCGTGACAGGAAGCTTTTAATCAAAATCGGCCAAAAAGTACTAGTACTTTACTGATGCAGTTTTTTCGATTTTCTCAAAATTCGCTACAACGATTTTGATTAAAATTCAAAAGTCAATTATTTTTTTAGAATGTCTTTCAAATGTATATTCTCATTTTGCCATTGAAATCTTCTGAAGACCACTTTACTCTTGTTCTTCATAGGAAAGATAGGAGAAATGGTTGCCATGGTAACAAAATATAAATATTTTCCCATACTTATAAATTGTACATCTTGAAAATGGAATGTACCCTACTGTCGGAAATTAAATACATATCGACACAAAAAATCTGATGCGACAAGCACAGAACACAACTTTCCCTGTACCAAGGGTGACCAGTCACACCTGATTTTTTGGAAATTTTTAAATTAAATTAAAAAAAAAATGTTGAAATAAGTAGTGATGGGGCCTAAATAGCCTCCGGTGGCGAAAAAGACCTTAAATAAATAAAAAATGAATTAGCTTTAATTAATTATTTTAAATCTTAATCATTTTTATAAATGATGCCTTAATTAAGTTGCACTTCTCACGTCAGATAGCTAATTATATGTGAAAAAATCTGGTGTGACTGGCGCACAGCACACAACTTTCTCTTACCCTTCGGTAAGAGAAAGTTGCGCACTGTGCTGGTCACACCAGATTTTTTGTGTCGAGATATATTTAGTTTCCGATAGCACCTTAGTTTCAAACTTGCATTTTAAATGTTGACTGCTTCAAATAAACTATGGTTATTTTTCAAAATTTTAATCTCATATTTGGACATTTTATACACAATATAGAATCGTAAATAAATACAAAATTTCATAAGAATTGGAAAAAAAAATTTTAAATGCCTAAAAAGTTCCAAAGGGGACCCCCTTTTGAATCGAAATTAACATACAAATCCCTATAGGAAATTAACATTGTTCCTATGCGAAGATAAGGTGGAAAGGGAATTTAAAAAGAGTAGAGAGAGACGATAATGTTTGCAAGTGAGAGAGACACATATATGTTTTCTTTGAAACAATTAAAACAGAAATAAAAAAAAATCTGGTGTGACTGGCGCACAGCACACAACTTTCTCTTACCTTCGGTAATCGAAAGTTGCGTTCTGTGCTTGTCACACCAGATTTTTTGTGTCGAAATATATTTAGTTTCCGCCAATATATTAGAATTTAAGATGTCAAATTTATAAACATGGGAAAATATTTATATTTTGTTACCATGGCAACCATTTCTCCTATCTTTTCTATGAAGCACAAGAGTAAAGTGTGCTTCAAACAATTTTGAGGGCAAAACGAGAATATACATTTGAAAGAGCAACTAAAAAATAATTGATTTTTGAATTTTAATCAAAATCGTTAGAGCGAATTTTGAGAAAATCGAAAAAAACTGAAAAAGTACATCAGTAAAGTACTAGTACTCTTTGGCCAATTTTGATTAAAAGCTTATTTTTCCGGTCCAGGGAGGTATTTAACTTAAATATAAAATTTCATCCTCCTAGCTCAATTCCTTCATGCTTAAAATTGAACACACACACACACACCCACCCCACACACACACACACAGACAGACCATGTCGCGAAAACCACTTTTTTGGATTCAGGGGACCTCAAAACGTGAAGATCCATCAAAATCTCGACATCGAATTTTTGACATGAATCCAATACTTTCTCTCTATATATATATATTACATATATACATAGGTAAGAGAAAGTAAAAATAAATGGGAATTTAAATAATAATTGATTTTTAATCTAATAAAAAGAAAAAGATTTAAATTCCGTTACCATGGCAACCATTTCTATCTTTCCTATGAAGAACAAGAGTAAAATGGTCTTCAGAAGATTTCAACGGCAAAATGAGAATATACATTTTAAAGAGCATCTAAAAAATAGTTCATTTATGAATTTTAAAAAAAATCCTTGGAGGGAATTTTGAGAAAATCGAAAAAAACTGAAAAAGTACATCAGTAAAGTACTAGTACTTTTTGGCCGATTTTGTTCAAAAGCTTATTTTGAGATTCTTCAAAGGTACCTAAGTTAAATATAAAATTTCAATCCGCTAGCTCAACTCCTTCATGCTAAAAATCTGTCCACACACACACACACACAGACACACACACATAAACACATACACACAGACCAATTTGCGGGACCCACTTTTTTGGACTCAGGGGACCTCAAAACATGTATATCCATCAAAATCTCGACATCGAATTTTTGACATGATCGCAATACTTTCTCTCTATATATATATATTACATATATACATAGGTAAGAGAAAGTAAAAATTCATTTGTTTTTAACTCGAAGGTTATGCATGTTCTTTTTTACTAAATAGGCCTACCGAGGAATTTGCTCTCTGCCGAATAAGTGCTAGCTGACTAGAAGTGAAGCAACCGGTCCTTAATAACAAAATCTAATCATCAAAACAAAGTTGCAAAAATTAATAAGCTCAAATAAAAGATCTTGAATTTAGGGAGTTTGTTATCAAATAAAATGTGTCATCTAAAATAATTGAGGAAATCTTGATGCATTTCTTTTGTTTATATGTTCTAGAGAATGAAATTTTCCTCAAAGTTTTAATGCAAATGATGAATCATTGCATTCGCAGGTGAATTCCCCCCTCGCTTATATAAAAATATTCATGTGTGTGTGTGTATTTTACGGAAAGAAAGCTCGCTAAGATGAGAGAAGAGAAGAAGGTCATGACGATCTCCTTGGGTCACGCATGACGTGTCTCTTCTTGCCTTCTGACTGTCAAGGTCGTTTCCTACTCCAATTTCTTGTATTCACTTTTGTTTTTAATTGATGACAAAAAGACAACATTTCAATTTTGTTCATTTTATCATTTATTTGTGGATAGGAATAAAGAATGAAATTAAAAAAAAAAATATTGGCTGTGATGTGTGTGTGTTAATCACACCAGATTTACAGGACCCAAAAAATAAACAAAAAGAGTTTTTGACCCTCGGGCCTTGGTGTAAGGGTTAGCGTGCTAGTCTTTTATACCAAGGGTCGCGGGTTCGCTTCCCGTCTCATGCGGCAATTTATTGGCTACCAATAAAGTGAAATAAATAGAGACCGGGTCTAAATGGCCTTCGATGCCCAAAAAGACCTTAATGAAAAAAAAAAAAAAAAAAATGTTTTTGCGTACTTGTTACTTAATTATATTCTAGGCTTGCATTATATGTACATATGTTTATGTTTATGCCTATTTGGCAACTTTGCATTCCACGTTTTTTATATAAATGATAAACAAAATCTGGTGTGAGTAAACACTCACACATTTCAGATATCTATTAACATAAGGTGATGATTAATTTGTTTGATTTCACTCCCACTCAAGCAGGACATTCTGCAGAGGGTCCAGTGGCGGATCCAGAGGTGTTTCTCGGGGGGGGGTAATCTGGAGTGACTGGTCGCACAGCACACTATTTTTTCCTAATTTCGGTAATTTAAAGGCGCATTCTGTACTTGTTTGCCAGAATATAAATACAAATCAAATTTTTAAGTATTAAATTTTACATTAAAAATACATTTTTTTTTCAAAAAAAAAGTATTTTTTTCAAATCTCAGGAAGGGTAATTACCCCCTTTACCCCCCCCCTTGTATCCGCCCTTGAGAGGGTCCAACCAGCCCCCCTCCCCTCCCTCCATCCTCGAATTATTTTAAAAAATAATTTCATATTTTATCAAAAAGAGGAAAATTCCGATCTTTCATTGCATTTTATGTTAAAGAAAATTGTGTTGAGCCTTTAGAGTTCTTACTAATCTCGTAAACCAATCTTTGCCAAACTGTGCGCCGCGGCGCCCCATCTCTGGCCGTGAAAACTTTAATTGTTTAATTTTGTACAGTTTCTATACTCGTAGATGGATTTTAGAGTATTTTATTTAGAATAATATAAAATTTAAAAAAATCAGAGCCCTTGGGGAGGGGGGGGGGGGGACAAATGCCCCCTGCTTCCCCCCCCCAAATGACGGTACTGTATATAAAATATAACATATTAATAATACAATATTATTACTTTATAAAATGTTACTCGGACCATCTTAAATTTAACCAGCATTTTACGTTCATGTAAGGGGCAATGGAGTGAACAATTTTCAAGAGAGCAAGACAAATATTTGCCTTTAATTTGTCGTTATTAATCGAAAAATTAAAGCCAGGAGTTTTATTTAATTATTATATAAAAGAAAGCAGTTGTAGATATATCAATGTGAATCTGAATTCGGAATTATCAACACAAGGTTTGCCTAGCGATTTGACATGGGGCGCCGGAAACAGAAAAGGTTTGGGAACCTCTGTTCTATACTATCAATATACAAAGACAAAGACAAAGTATGCATAGAGCCCAAAGCTATTGGACAGATTTTCATGCACTTTTAATTCTCTCTTACCTCCTAAGGCGTGAAAATAAGCTTTCAAACAAAATCGACCAAAAATACTAGTAGGCTATTTTACTGATGTACTTTTTCCGTTTTTTTTTTCTCGAAATTCGCTCCAACGATTTTGATTAAAATTCCAAAATCAATTATTTATTAGATGCTCTTTCAAATGTATATTCTCATTTTGCCCTTGAAAGCTTTTGAAGCACACTTTACTCTTGTACTTGATAGGAAAGATAGGAGAAATGGTTGCCATGGCCACAAAATATAAATATTTTCACATGTTTATAAATTTCACATCTTGAATTCGAATGTACCGTACTGTCGGAATCTAAATATATATGACACAAAAAATCTGGTGTGAGTGAGTACACAACATTCTCTTGCCGAAGGATAAGGGAATGTTGTGTGCTGTGCGACCAGTCACACCTTGAAAGGCAGAGAATTTTCCGGGAATAATACTAGTATTCCAGATAAGGGGTGGCATGCCTCGTTTTAGGCGCTCACACTATTGCCAAAAATTCGATTCCGAGATGTTTTTGCAAATAGAGGTTTTTGCTTTCAAACAAGTGGGCGGGTTTGTCTGTGAAAAGATAGAAATTTCATTTTCACTTCAATGATCGAAGGTCATAAAATTTTTATTTAATATTTCTACGTTAATTATTTGCCACACTTATTTATTTATTTACTCGTTTAAATGTCTATTACCTGTAATTGTGGTATGAATAGGGAACCTTGGATATCTTTTAGCTAACATTCGATTTTTTTTTCAAATAATATTTGTGTTTATATTGAATTAACGAAATTTTTAATATACCGAAACTACTGTACGTTGCTTCTATGTACTTTTGCTCTATTCCCTAAAAAGGATTCATTGCTGATATTTGTATTTGTATAAACTCTAAATTTCTAAATTCCACACAGACAAGAAACAAAAATCCTGGCGTGACTGCGGCGACCTAACTAGCCCTTGAGGGCAGAGGGGGCGAAGCTCAAATAGGGCGCCGTTTTATAATTTTAAAAGAAAACTATCAATTTTTTGAACAATCTATGGAGAGAATATGATAAAATCACCGTCCCGTCCCTGGGCTATACCTTAGATGCCCTAGGGCGCCGATGTCGGCATTGAGGGGCGCTAAAGGCGGGGGGGGAAGGGCGAGCCCCCCCCCCCTTCACCCCACCTATGTGTGACTGGCCGCACAGCACACAACTTTCTCTTACCTTCGGTAATCGAAAGTTGTGTTCTGTGCTTGTCACACCAGGTTTTTTGTGTCGAGATATATGCAATATTTAGTTTCCGTTGTTACGTATATTAAATTCCAAGATTTATGAACATAGGAAAATATTTATATTTTGCTACCATGGCAACCGTTTCTTTTTTATGAAGTACAAGAGTAAAGTGGTCTTCAAACAATTTTGACAGCAAAATGAGAATATACATTTTAAAGAGAATCTAAAAATTGATTTTTGAATTATAATCAAAATCGTTGGAGCAAATTTTGAGAAAATTGAAAAAAAAACTGTAAAAGTATATACACAAGCCGGGGAAAAATCTTATAAAACGAAATGTTTTGTCTAATGATTATTATCATCTCCGATTGGAAGGCCAACCGCAGCGTCCGGGATTCCCGTGATTAGCAAAGCAATGCAAGTATTTACCATGTCGATGTTGGTCCATCGCAGCCGCCGACATCATCACTAAAGATAACAGAGCCACAGAATACAAAATCGCCATCGTGTACCTTGACTTGAGAATAAAAACAACACGGGAGAGAAAGAGACAAGACTCAAGACAAGTTAACATCATGCGTGCAGTTTTATATAACCGCGGCACCGGCCCGAAAATATCCGAATGCAACCGAGCAGAGCCGAATATTAATCCACGCAAATGCTATCGGATAATTATTATTATTTATTAAAATTTCATCATTAAAAAAAAAAGAAACAAAATTTAATCTGATTGTACTGTTTATAATTAGGGCTCGGATTTATAGGCACTGAAAAAGGCATTTATTGTATCAAAAGGCACTTGAAAGGCATTAATTTAGAAATAATATAAAAAATTGATGTCTTATTTTTGGTAATCTGTGTGACTGGTCGCACAGCACACAATTTTTTCTTAATTTCGGTAATTTAAAGGCGCATTTTGTACTTGTTTGCCAGAATATAAATACAAATCAAATTTTTAATTACTCATTTTTAAAATTTTACATTAAAAATAAATTTTTTTTTTGAAAAAACGTATTTTTTCAAATCTCAGGGGGGGGGGGGTAATTACCTCCTTTACCCCCCCCCCCCTCCCTTGAAATATTTTCTTGATAATTCAAAAAAATTTTAAATTTAGCTCGTAAAAAATTGAAATTGGCTATTTGAACTTAAAATAGGCACTAAAAAAGGCATTTATAGATGAAATAGGCACTAAAACCCAGAATCGGCCAAAATAGGCATTATAGGCACTAACAAACGCCTCTTATTTTATTCAGAATTTCATGAAACGTAAACATATCATATTGGCCTAAATTTTAAGCCATAAATTAAAAAAAAGGCAAATAGGGCGAAATCCGAGCCCTATTTATAAAATAGAGCAAATTTTTTGCTCTCAATAGAGTACTCGTAGAGTCTAGAATCTCTTTGTATTGGATAAGTAGAGTCCCCCCCCCACTAGGGTAGTGGTATCGAAAATAAAATATCGATACTTGTACTTGGTATCGTATCGATACCAGTAAGTACCGACATTTTTTTAAGTATGAGTATTACACCAGAAGATTAGTGCGATATATGCCCCCTTCCTCAGAGGGTGATGATCGCCAGGGTTTCCTGGAGGATCAATCCCCCCCCCCTCCTGGGTTGAATCGCAGCATAAAGTGTACTTAAACTATTTTCTCATTGATATGGGCTACTTTGTAAGAGTATCTAAAAATAATTGATTTTTAAATTTTAATCAAAAATGCGAATTTTGAGAAAAAAACTGATAAAATACATCAGTAAAGTACTAGTACCCTTAGGCTGATGTGATTGAAATTTCTTGAAATACTTGCGACATAGGTACTTGGCTTAGGTATAAAATTTGAGTATCGAGACTTTTTTCGTTTTTGAGTAATTCCCATTCACCCACATTCTTTGATTTTCACTTGAAATCAATTTAATTTATTGTGAAAAAAATCTTAAATTTCAAGAAGATCGATTCCAGTTAAAATATCAAAACATAATGTTTATGTAAATTTCTCTGAAAGAGATTTTTATTGCTTTTCTTAAAATTGCCATTAAAGGAGGCGATTCCCTTTTAGCTTGAATGTGACGTCATTTTCACAATCATTTGAATTAATTTCAACTGAAACATCAAAAAATGGGGATTAAATTAAATAACTCAATAGGTCTCGATACTCTCGATACTCAAATTTTATACTTTAGCTAAATATTCATGCCCCAAGCATGGGCAGGAATTTCATTCCGATCGACCAAAGAGTACTAGTACTTTACTGATGTATTTTTTCCTGTATTCCTTCAAATTTTTTCCATTTTTTTATATTTCTCACAATTGGCTTTAACGATTTTGTTTAAAAATCAATTACATTTTAGAATAAATGTATATTCTTATTTTGTAGACAAAATTGTTTAAAGGCTACTTTTGTACTTCTTAGAAAAAGTAGTTGTCATGGTAACAAAATATAATGTATGTATACTCTTTGGCCGATTTTGTTTAAAAGCTTCGTGTCACATGCCAGGGGGTTCTAACTTAAATATAAAATTTCAACCTTCTAGCTCCTTTGGTTCTTGAGATATTTTGTTCACAGACAGACAGACCATGTCGCTAAAACCACTTTTTTGGATTCAGGGGACCTCAAAACGTGAAGATCCATCAAAATCTCGACATCGAATTTTTGACATGAATCCAATACTTTCTCTATATTTTAACATACTGATATATATAAGCGAAGCCACCTGGAAGCGGAGGGAGTAGGCGCCACCTAGATCTCCTCGGGGATTACGTCATTCATTGTTGATTGTTTATTTATGATTGATATTCTTGTCTCGCAATAAAATGTTATAATTTAATTCTACACGTTCTTTTAATTTTACCTTATATTACTAAGACATATTACATACGTATATAGAGGTAAGAGAAAGTAATAATTGAGGTTGTTACCTTCAAAATTGCGCCCGCAACCTCTCAAACTCATCCCCTAGAGACGGGCTCCTTAAATTAAAACATCACTTATTAAATAACTTCTTACTTTCTCTTACCTATATATGTTAATATAGAAAGTATTGAATTCATGTCAAAAATTCGATGTCAAGATTTTGATGGATATACATGTTTTGAGGTCCCCTGAATCCAAAAAAGTGGTTTTACGCGACATGGTCTGTCTGTCTGTCTGTCTGTGAACAAAATATCTCTAGGAACGAAAAGAGCTAGGAGGTTGAAATTTTATATTTAAGTAAGGTTCAGCCCTGGAACGTGACACGAAGCTTTTGAACAAAATCGGCCAAAGAGTACTAATACTTTACTGATGCACTTTTTCAGTTTTTTTCGATTTTCTCAAAGTTCGCTCCAACATATATATCTTCATTATTACAGTTGAGTTTCAAAAGATTTGGTGAAGCGAACCGCTAGCCGCGAAATCCGCTGAAGGGGGCCGGCAACGCTAGCTATTTATTATTATTAGTAAATAAAATAGCTTTAATTTTTCATAAGAGATAGGAATTTTCATTTGGAGGTCCAAGGGAGCAAAGCCCGCCTTTGTCAGATGGCGCGACTAGTATACTTCAATTTACTGTAGCTCGTATCAGGTAGTATTTGTTTAACAAACATAGATATCTGGCTTGTTAAGAAATGCCTCTACACCCACCAGAAATTTAATTATTTATGATTGTTTTAACTAACATAAGAAATTGTTTTACTAATTTATTGAAAACCACGTCATCTGCTATCGGACGTGGACGTGTCTTTGCCACCGAGCATTGCATCATCGACTCGGAGAAGATTCTACCTTAGATAGCATTATGATATCTCGATCTATACTATATTTTAAACGTTTGTGTTTATTGGAACTAAACGAACAATTTTAAAAATTTATATTATTTTTTTGTGAATTTTTTAAAATTTTTTTCCTTCCCGTAAAATCTTTCTTTTTTTAGGGAGACAAAAATTTTTTTCTCCCTCAAGTGAATCATTTCACCTTTTTTTTTTTTTTTTCATGCGAGTCTCATCCCATCCTTTTCAAACTCAGGTTTGGGGGGGTTGGTAGTTTGGGAGAGGGGGAAGGTTTTTGGGAAACGCCGAACCGATTGGTCGCCTACTATACTATAATATAAACACAAGTCGCCTTCGGCCGTCATTGCGCTTAGATATCCCAGCATGCCGTCCTCTCCCCCCACAGCAACACGAACACTGCACCTCCAAAATCAAGACCTTTCATGACAATCCTTCAGACGATTAAATAAAAAGAAAGACTTGTTTTCTGCCCGAATTATTTTATTTTCCCTTTGTCGACGTTTCGGGGACTAATCGACAGCCATCTTCAGAACCTATGATACAATCAATACAGATTATCAGAAAATCTTTACAATTAGCCCTGCCCCTCTGTTGTGTGGGACAGGCAACTGCCTTGCATTAACCGGTGGTGGCTCAACATATCTGCTCGAAAATGAATTTGTACCGTATATTCCCCCCCCCCCCCAGAAATATACTAACATTCTAACAACTGAAGGAAGTAGTGCTAAGAATTTTTTAACACCTTAGTAAGTAGAACGCTATTTATTTGGCCTTCCTGTCTATTGAGTGTGATTGATGTGAATTTAAAACAGGATAGGTGAAAAGGTGAAGAAAATCCGCAGCTAGTTGTATTTCATTATTTTATTCCCGCGACGTTGACGTTTCGATCCCGATTTACAAATATAGGCTACACATAACACCCACCTGTTCTGAGGATGATCCCAACCGGGATCGAAACGTCAACGTGGTGGAAATAAAATAATGAAATACAACCAGCTGCGGATTTTCTTCACCTTTTCACCTATCCTGATTGAACTACCAGCTATAAGCCCTACGTATCTATGAATTTAAAACATCTGGTGTGACTGGTCGCACAGCACACAACTTTCTCTTACCCTTCGGCAAGAGAAACGTTGTGTATTGTGCTTATGACACCGGGTTTTTTGTGTCAAGATATATTTAGTTGCCCTTAGCATCTAAGTTCCAACTTGACCACGCGATTCATAGATGGCGCTGAGCTTCGAGTGCTTCCACATCAGTAAAGTGTACTTTAATCAATTTTCACGAAAAATTTCACCGATATAATTTTTAAAGAGCATCTAAAAAATAGTTGATTTATGAATTTTAATCAAAATCGTTGGAGCGAATTTTGAGAAAACGGCCGATTTTGTTGAAGAAGTTGTGTGCTGTGCGAACAATCACGCCAAATTTTTTAATATTATCATCTTCTATGTCCCCCAGAGACCAAGTGAGTTGATTATATGTTGACTATATTATTTCCTTAATATAGGCCTATGATGATTTATATAGTTTTTTTTTAAAGTAAATTTTACTAATATTAAGTTATCAATAAATGAAGAATTGTAAATAACACAAATATTTTTCAAGCGATCGGGTTTAATAAAAAAAAAAAATTATTGCTAAATAAGGGGTGCTGTATTGTTATTCCTGAACCCCCCCTCCAATTCTTTGCTTTTCTTTTGATACTAAAAGCATTATTCTAGTCTATTAATTAAAAGGCGAATGTTTTTGTTCGTTCAAACAAATAAGCTGTTCAATGAATAATTACTATAATAATAGTCGCTGATGAGCCAGTCCCGATCATGAGGGGGGTCGTGATGCAATACTTGTTGGTTATCATCCTTTGTGTTCGCTCAAGAACCGGTCGGTCTCTGCTTATTCGCGTTTACCATTACTTACCCAGACAGGGTTTTCCATTTCACCCATGACCCGGATTTCCAACCGATGTATCCGAATTTAATTTAATCGGACATTAAAAGCAAAATAATCAAGAGAAGATGCCATTTATATTTCTATATATCTAATCTAAACACTCTTTATTAAATTAGATGACATTGCAACAATTGTTACAAATTGCACACGAATCAGAGGGGAAGAAAGCCGTCATTTGCTGGGAATATTTTAGCACCTGTTACTAGGGGCAGGAAGGGGAGCCTTCGGGGCCCGAGCGCCAAAATTATTCGGGCACTAACTCATGGGAAAAAGATCTGTTAGGATTGAGGCACAGCACACATCTTACCTTTGACAAGAGAAAGTTGTGTTCTGTGCTTGCCGCACCAGATTTTTTGGGTCTAGATATATTTAGTACGGTACATTTGAATTCAAGATGTAAAAAGTATGGGAAAATATTTATATTTTGTTATTCATGGCTTCTTATCTTTCCTATGAAGTACAAGAGTCAGAGGCGTACCGAGGCAGTTGGGGGGCCTGGGGCGGCACTAGAAGAGGGGGCCTTATATTGAATTTTTTTTTTGGGGGGGGGGGGTACTCATCTTTAAATATCCTTCTCCTCCATACATAAAAATATTTTTAAAATACCGTATATCCCTGAACCCCAAGGGTCCCGGGACCTCCCGAAGAGAAATTTTCATTAAATTTTGATTTTTTTAACTAAATTTTTCGGTTTTTATTTGAGCCCTGAGGGCCCCGGGGCCTCTTAAAGAGAAATTTTCATTAAATTTTGATTTTTTAACTAAATTTTTCGGTTTTTACTTGAGCCCTGAGGGCCCCGGGGCCTCTTAAAGAGAAATTTTCATTAAATTTTGATTTTTTAACTAAATTTTTCGGTTTTTATTTGAGCCCTGAGGGGCCCCGGGGCCTCTTAAAGAGAAATTTTCATTAAATTTTGATTTTTTAACTAAATTTTTCGTTTTTTACTTGAGCCCTGAGGGCCCCGGGGCCTCTTAAAGAGAAATTTTCATTAAATTTTGATTTTTTAACTAAATTTTTCGGTTTTTATTTGAGCCCTGAGGGCCCCGGGGCCTCTTAAAGAGAAATTTTCATTAAATTTTGATTTTTTAACTAAATTTTTCGTTTTTTACTTGAGCCCTGAGGGCCCCGGGGCCTCTTAAAGAGAAATTTTCATTAAATTTTGATTTTTTAACTAAATTTTTCGTTTTTTACTTGAGCCCTGAGGGCCCCGGGGCCTCTTAAAGAGAAATTTTCATTAAATTTTGATTTTTTTAACTAAATTTTTCGTTTTTTACTTGAGCCCTGAGGGCCCCGGGGCCTCTTAAAGAGAAATTTTCATTAAATTTTGATTTTTTAACTAAATTTTTCGGTTTTTACTTGAGCCCTGAGGGCCCCGGGGCCTCTTAAAGAGAAATTTTCATTAAATTTTGATTTTTTAACTAAATTTTTCGTTTTTTACTTGAGCCCTGAGGGCCCCGGGGCCTCTTAAAGAGAAATTTTCATTAAATTTTGATTTTTTTAACTAAATTTTTCGTTTTTTACTTGAGCCCTGAGGGCCCCGGGGCCTCTTAAAGAGAAATTTTCATTAAATTTTGATTTTTTAACTAAATTTTCGGTTTTTACTTGAGCCCTGAGGGCCCCAGGGCCTCTTAAAGAGAAATTTTCATTAAATTTTGATTTTTTAACTAAATTTTTCGGTTTTTATTTGAGCCCTGAGGGCCCCGGGGCCTCTTAAAGAGAAATTTTCATTAAATTTTGATTTTTTTAACTAAATTTTTCGTTTTTTACTTGAGCCCTGAGGGCCCCGGGGCCTCTTAAAGAGAAATTTTCATTAAATTTTGATTTTTTAACTAAATTTTTCGGTTTTTATTTGAGCCCTGAGGGCCCCGGGGCCTCTTAAAGAGGAAATTTTCATTAAATTTTGATTTTTTTTTTAACTAAATTTTTCGTTTTTTACTTGAGCCCTGAGGGCCCCGGGGCCCTCTTAAAGAGAAATTTTCATTAAATTTTGATTTTTTAACTAAATTTTTCGGGTTTTTTTGAGCCCTGAGGGCTCCGGGGCCTCTTAAAGAGAAATTTTCATTAGTTTTTTTTTGATAAATATATGAGTGGCCTGTGTCCGGCACGATAAAGATCCTGGGGCGGACCGCCCCCCCCCCCCCTCGGTACGCCACTG
>JAKCPI010009004.1:0-95519 GCA_023213315.1 Euborellia annulipes
TTTTTTAATAATTTTTAACTTAAAAAAACTTCTTTCTGCGGAAGCTGTACTTACAGGCATAATTCTAATAGCAATGTAAACATTAGGATAGATGTCTTCAAATTCATTTGTAATTATATATTGAATCATCTGATTAGCTTTTCTAATGGAGTTTGGTAGATTAGGCACTAAAAGTTGTAGTTCTTCGTAAAGCTCATATGATTCTATGTCTTTGCTTTATTCATCTTGAAGTACACTTAAATCATTACAGTGCTTCAAAAGCTCGTTATTTGGCAAAGATTTTAAATTATTTATGCCGTACAAGAATCCAAAATTGTTGTAATATTCAGTGAGTGAAGTAAATCTTGTGTTATTGTCTTGTATCTTGGCGTCAACTATTGTAATAATTGAATCTACTTTCAGCGGAATCAATATGCTCATCTACAGCTTTTTGTAGGAAGTATGCGTGTAAAGAAATGATTTGCAAAGCTAAGCTGTGTTGCCAGCCTGTGTGGCCAATATTTTTTAGAATTTTATTTAATAAACGGGGATTTTAAGTCTGATGACATCGCATTTAAAGAGACCTCGCAAGCCCACGCCTAGCTATTCCACTGATAAGCATGACCAACACCGTAGCCAGGGTATGGGATAAGGAGGTCCAAATCCCCCCCCCCCCCCCCTCGAAATTCGAAATAAATATAAATATAGATAGATAAATAAACATAATGTAACCCCTCCTCGCCTTTCTCCTAATAAATTTTCTGGCTACGGTCTTGAGCATGACTGCTTTATCCCCTTCTCTCTCTTACATTTAAAGGATCATAACCATTGATACAATATTCCGTTCTTGACAAACTCGGTTGAGAGTAGTTCGTATCTCCACTCATTCCCCTTTAAGTCTTTTCATTAGAAATTTAACATCTCTGACAGACTCAGAGTTTAATTATTTGTCACCCGATTTAAAAAAGTCTGTTCTAGATGACCGAACAAATTAACGAATATCTATATTAAATAATTATTTTAAAATATGTGATACGGAAAGTGAAAAGGGACCTAAGGGAAGTAAAATTATCGGTCAAAAATATCAGATTTTTGGGATTCGATTGAATACGATTTTTCAATATTTCCTATACATATTCGGTAATTTTAGCGATGAGAATCGGAAAAATATTACAAAATAATCGATTTAGTAATCTAAACTATAGTAAATAAATATTTTTCATTGTGTTTCATGCGTTTTTCTCAAAATCCCGTTTTTTGTATCAATAACTTTGAAAGGCTTCTTTAGTTTTTGCAATATCATAGTGGTTTTGGTCTTAATATGTTAAGGAAATTATCCTCTACAATCACAGGCGTACCGAGGCAGTTGGGGGCCTGGGGCGGCACTAGAAGAGGGGGCCTTATATTGAATTTTTTTTTTTTTTTTGGGGGGGTGCTCATCTTTAAATATCCCTCTCCTCCATACACAAAAATATTTTTAAAATACCGTATACCCCTGAACCCCAAGGGCCCCGGGGCCTCTCAAAGGGAAATTTTCATTAAATTTTCTTTTTTTATCTAAATTTTTCCATTTTTACTTGAGCCCTGAGGGCCCCGGGGCCTCTCAAAGGGAAATTTTCATTAAATTTTCTTTTTTTATCTAAATTTTTCCATTTTTACTTGAGCCTTGAGGGCCCCGGGGCCTCTCAAAGGGAAATTTTCATTAAATTTTCTTTTTTTATCTAAATTTTTCCATTTTTACTTGAGCCCTGAGGGCCCCGGGGCCTCTCAAAGGGAAATTTTCATTAAATTTTCTTTTTTTATCTAAATTTTTCCTTTTTACTTGAGCCCTGAGGGCCCCGGGGCCTCTCAAAGGGAAATTTTCATTAAATTTTCTTTTTTTATCTAAATTTTTCCATTTTTACTTGAGCCCTGAGGGCCCCGGGGCCTCTCAAAGGGAAATTTTCATTAAATTTTCTTTTTTTATCTAAATTTTTCCATTTTTACTTGAGCCCTGAGGGCCCCGGGGCCTCTCAAAGGGAAATTTTCATTAAATTTTCTTTTTTTATCTAAATTTTTCCATTTTTACTTGAGCCCTGAGGGCCCCGGGGCCTCTCAAAGAGAAATTTTCATTAAATTTTCTTTTTTTTATCTAAATTTTTCCATTTTTACTTGAGCCCTGAGGGCCCCGGGGCCTCTCAAAGGGAAATTTTCATTAAATTTTCTTTTTTTATCTAAATTTTTCCGTTTTTACTTGAGCCCTGAGGGCCCCGGGGCCTCTCAAAGAGAAATTTTCATTAAATTTTCTTTTTTTTATCTAAATTTTTCCATTTTTACTTGAGCCCTGAGGGCCCCGGGGCCTCTCAAAGAGAAATTTCCATTAAATTTTCTTTTTTTTATCTAAATTTTTCCATTTTTACTTGAGCCCTGAGGGCCCCGGGGCCTCTCAAAGGGAAATTTTCATTAAATTTTTTTTTATAAAAATATGGGGGCCTATGCCGGCTCGGGGCCTGGGGCGGACTGCCCCCCTCGCCCCCCCCCCTCGGTACGCCACTGTCTACTATAAAAAATATCAATAACTCAATTTGTGAAATTTCCGACAAGAGATCTCTTTTCACTTTCCGCATCCCATGTAATAAATTAGTAATTAATGTATAGTTAAACATACCCTGTTGGTATTTCTCCGACTATATTAATCGAATATGTTTCTTCCAAATAGAGATAATTCGAAAAAAGCGTTCCCCCTACAATTGTAATAAGTTCAATTGGAATAGGAAATTTTGTTCTTTTTGCGACCAATGGCTATAAAAAAATGGAAATAAATTAAAAAAAAAATATATTATTTAATCTTTATACATTAAGCCTTAGATACTTGCCTTTAGATATTCATTATTAATTACTAAAATCACGATTGTGATTAATGATATTATTATGACAGGAATTTGAACATCCTTAATATTTGTGACTAATTCAATTACTGTCTATAAATAAAAAAATATTCAAATAAAAAATAAACATAATCTTATATAGAAAATTAATTTTTACTTACATAAATAATTTTAAATGGACCTTTAAATTTTTGGATATTAAGACCAAATAAGTCTTTCATTTGGGAAACAAGTACATGAATTGCGGCCCCCGTCGTGAAACCGTTAACAAGGGTATCGGAGAGTAAAGTACAAACTATTCCAAGTTGCATGCCGTACATGATTACCTAGAAACAATAATTTGAATTAAAATAATTTCTCCAGATCAACTTTTTTGCTGGAAAAAGTACAGAAAATAGATATGTTTAAAGTAGTGGCTGTTAGATGTATAGATGATGATTGTAAGCAGGAGCAGCCAATAAAAAGACTCTATTCGTCTTAGGGTTGGTAGATTCGGAGGCTGAATCGATTTTCGATTCGTCAATTTTAAAATCGAAAGGAAAGGAAAATTTATAAAATAATTGAATTTTTAAAGAATTACATATCTCTAGAAAAAAAGGATTACCTGAATAATTCCAACAGTAAATGTAACTGCTGTGGCAACTTGAATATCAGAAAAATATTCTTCAACTTCAGTTTCATTTGAATAATCATTTAAACTATTTAAATTTAAATTTTCTGGATTATGATAGGTGTCTATTACTTTTCCAGTCATAAGACACACCACAGCAAACGTTCCTGAAAATATATTCACATTTAATAATATGATTCTTTTGTTTATAGATTTTTATTAAATACCCATGGATATATGCCTGGATGTCCCGAAAATGAGATACGTTAATACTGGAAAGAATGCCATGTAAAGACCTACAATTGGAGATACATTTGCCAGCAGCGAATAAGCCATTCCTACAACAAAAACATCTAAATTTAAGGACTTGTTAAGAAGAAAGAAGGATTAATAAACCACAAAACATTTGAAAAAACTTTCGAAGTCACGAATGAAAATATGGAAAAGGTAAAATTCTAATAACAAAACTTTATCTTTACATTCTTGAAAAAATAAGGCAAGTTAACAAAATAGAGTAAAAGAGATATACTTCATTTTTACTTTCTCTTACCTAAATATGTATGTATATAGAGAGAAAGTATTGGATTCGTGTCATTTGAAAAGAATACCTAGAAATAATTTAAGTATAAAGGGGGATCTGTTGGATTTTTTTTTAATTTGATTAAAATCTTTTTCGGCATCTGAGGGGCGTTTAGAGCCCTATTTATTTCAATTTATTGGCATCCAATTCAATTGAAGTAAATTTTTCGTCTGGGTTGGGATGCGAACCCTTGACTTTGGCACCAGAAGCTAATGATTTAATATGACAAATATAAATATTTATTAAATATAAAATTATTTATATTATTTTATATATTTTCCACGACAATTTTCAAACCTTGACTTTTATTAATTAAAAATTTCATGGTTCATATTATGAAATCTTATTTTTATGTAGAAGATATTAAACAAATTAAAAAGCTAAAAATATTAAATAAATAAAAATCAAATTATTAATAATTTGGGATCCTTATTTGACAAATTTTCTTTGAGTATTTTTTATTGAAAAAATATTTCTTCAGGATCTTCTTGTATTTAAATGACAACCACATTTTTACATTAATAAATACATTTTTACGAATTTTTATATTTTGTTATTCAAATTCATTAAAAAATCTTCGATCAGGTGTCGGCAACCCGCGACCCTTTTATCCAAAATTATGTGACTATTCAGCCTGTCCAAAATATATATTTTAATTTTATTGAAACAAATGAAAATTTCATTTATTAAAAGTAAAAATATTTTTACATATATTTTTAATTTTTACAAGTATAATAATTATAGGCCTATTTAGTAAAAAATATGTTTGAAAAATGTTTTTTTTTTTTTTTTTTTTTTTATATATTTCAGGTTATTTATACCCCATAGCTATATTTATATTGGTAGTCAATTTAATTGAAATAAATTTTTTTCGCTTGAGACGGGAAGCTAACCTCTGTCTCATAGCATCTGAGGCAAATAGGCTTCTCTTCCACTGTACTCTACTATATAGTACAGCCATATGGCTCAAAGGCAGCATAAATCGACAGCTTATGATATAACTAAATAAAATTATTCTTTTTTCCCTTAAAGTATTCATTCTCTAACTACAATTCAAATTAATAAAATACTGTATTTCTTTATTTTTTAGATTGCTTAAAGTTGAAATAGTAAATTATATTGATAAATACCTTGAGGAATATGCATTATGGCAACGGTGATCCCAGACACGATATCTGACCATAAATCTCGACGCCACTGGTACCTTGGAAGCCATCGCACTATTGGAATTGTGTTATAAAGTACTTTCTTTGGATTGCAGGATTTACACGCGGAAGACAGCGCTTGGAAAACTGAAAAGGTACTATATTATATTTTTTATAATTGTTTTGTTTATATTTGAAAATATAATTATTTATTTTTTAAATCTGTCAAATAATTCAAACAAAGAATTTTTTTTTTTAATTATAAAAAAACACTCACACTTTTTTCTCATTCACACTCTAACTCACACACACATTCACAGTCTTTTCGGCAACTCAGGCCATATAAGACTTTAACGATATCCTTTATTGATTAATATACATATTTGGGGTCCGGACATTCTTATTTAAGCCATTTGGTATCCAAATGGCTTAAATAAAATCATCGGACTGCCTGGGGTCCGAACCCGCGACTTGGTATACGAGTTCTCCATTAACTTTATAGAAAAAGTTAGCGGCTTGAAAAACTACTCTGTCTTAAAAGATTTAATTATGTGGAATATACGGTTAGAAAGAATGATTCTTCAGCTAAAGATTTCACCATTTATTTTTTTCCTATCATTTCATTTTACCGAGCGGCGGTAAATTCTAATTTGAAAGTTTAAACTACTGTAGATTACGAACGGCTAATCAGATCAGACTAAATGTGATCATAATTTGTGCAGAAAGAAAAACTTAATTGAATATATAAAAAAATCGCGATTAATAAACTCGTAATTCAATTTTTTTCTCGAAAAACCTCATTTTTTAAGCATTCCTATTTTGTTACTATGAAAATATATGAATATGTTTGTTAATGGGAATAAAGTAAAAAAAAAACAAACAATACTTTCTATCTATATATATTTCATATATAGGTAAGAGTAAGTAAAAATAGTTTATAGTCAGTCAAAAGACGTGGTCACGTTAAAAGGCCACCGGCTGTGTGGAAGACAAAGCCAACACCAAATTTTTATAAAAAATTATAACTGATTTGAACTTACCATTTTTTTTATTACGTATATATCCATAAAGTTCGTTGAGTTGTTCTTGTTGATAAAGAGCCCTTTCCACCTTCAACGTGCAATCATGATCCAATTCCATGTTGTATCCCTTGGAAACAGAGATTTATTGTGCAATATCACAAAACATGATTGACAAAAATTCACTCGGCAAATGAAATCACTCTAATACTCGTGCACCAGAATTTATAACTTAATCAGTTTCCGCTTTCCCTCCATTCACGATGTCAAGATCAATATCGTACCAAAAAAAAACTCTTAGATTGGGCAAGATTCTTTGTTTGGGGACAATTTCAAAATTGAAAGTACTAAACAACAATAATTATCCTTCAAATCAAAGCCATATTTATATATTATATGCAGGCTCCGCCCCTATCCCCCCCTGTCTCTAGTATTTTTTTCTCCTTCTCCCTCCTCTCTTCTTAAATCAAAACATTCATGTAAACAGATTTTTCGACAAATTTATAATATA
This sequence comes from Euborellia annulipes, assembly GCA_023213315.1. NCBI lineage: Eukaryota > Metazoa > Arthropoda > Insecta > Dermaptera > Anisolabididae > Euborellia > Euborellia annulipes. The sequence goes on from JAKCPI010009004.1 coordinate 6,712, forward strand.
TTATTTAGTTATTATTTAAAAGATGATATATTTTGTCAAACTATATTTCGCAAGACTTTCTCACGCGTACAAGACTCCACGACCTCGGTAATTTAAAAATTATTTAATTATCTGCAATAAAAATTTTATTTCTGCATAGATCTTTCTCAAAGAAATTTTCTATATTGTGGAAACTTCTCTTTGGAAGCTCACTAGAGTATTTTTTTGGGAATGGCGAAATAAAAAGAAAATAATGTAGATATCATACTTATCTTTTTCGCTTTTCCTTTATTAAGCCGATATATTACAAAAGATGTTTTGAAAAAGAAAAGTTAATTACTTTATTTTTAAAGGGATTAAGATAGGCATTGCGAATTTTAACCAACATTTCACTATTAGTCTAAACCTTCTTGTTTTAGATATAATATAATTTTTTTTAATTTACTTTATTCAGGTCTACATCGTGATGTTAAATTTTAAAATATTTTTCATTCAGTTTAATACACATTTTTGATATTTTATTTTTATTTTTTGTTGCCAATCAAATATTTACTTGGTTTATTTCACTGGAAGTAAGATAATTATTACTCAATATCTCTCGTAAATTGACTCGAATTTGCAAGCTCACTAGAGTTCTACTAATTCTTTGGAATTTACAGAGAAACAATTCTTGTTTTTTACATTTATGAATTTTCATGCTCTTTTTCAATTCATTATTCATTCAATGAAAAGTTTATAAATTTGGAGTCAACGAATCAAAAAAATTTCGGAATTAAATTTAAATTATTTTTCAATAAAATATTGATTAGTTGTTTCTTGATGGCTGGATATTATGATACGAGGATGTGGTATATGTGGTATATGGGCAGCCAAGGCGAAAAATAAAATAAAAGTCTATTTTTGTCGACGTTTCTAGTGCCGATCGCACTCTTCATCAGGACAAAAATGATGTCAAATTGTCAGGTTAGTTGACAAGACAGTGTAGCAACGTTTTTACCAATTTTTTCCACCTCGAAACAGTAAAGAGAATTTTTCAAGAGAATAAAAATTGGTATAAACGTTGCTACACTGCCATGTCAAATAACCTGGCTAATTTGACATCATTTTTGTCCTGATGAAGAGTGCAATCGGCACTCAAAACGTCTAAAAATATACTTTTATTTTATTTTTCGCCTTGGCTGCCCATATTCCACATCCCCATAAAATATTTATGATTTTTTTAATGGATTAGAAGATGAAAAATTAAAAAAAAAAAAAAAAATTAAAGAGAAGAAACAAACTTTTCTACTGTCTGTGGCATAAAATCTAATTTATGTTAGAAATGGCCACAGGCCATATGAGGCCATCAGCGCCAGAACGGCGTAATCCACATTTCACTTTTTTGGTTTTATGCCTTAGTATCTATTAAATCGTGAATTCCAGTACTACTGTATCATGAGTAGTACTGAACTATTATATCATGAGAAGTACTGTACTCCCCTGGAATTCACGATTTAATAGATACTAAGGCATAAAACCAAAAAAGTGATGAATCTGTTCCAGAACAATTTCCAGTCATTTAAAATAGTAAAATTAAATTAGTTGACATTTTATTGCATGAAGATTCGTAAAAACCAAAATTAATTTAATTGAAAACTAATGAGTTTTTTTGCAGAAAACTGAATTATTACACTAAAATATAATTATTAAAATATCTCTTACTTTATTAAAAAGCATTCATTCACAATCAAACTTCCTAAATGTTTTTCGTCACTTTTCAACAAATAGTTCATTTCTAACTAAATCCCAGTGTTCCCTCAACTACTATTATATAAAAAAATTTATTTGTTTTAGATGGAAATGATATGCAAATAGCGCAATAATAATTGTTTCTTGAATTTTTTATCTTATTCCTGTGTCACTTATCAACAAAGTCATAAAAATTTCCTTGCTTTAATGGGTACATAAAATCAATCTTTATCTTTTTAGCATTTTACGTACTAATATTCACATTGACCTCATAATAAAGCCTTTATGAAGTTATTATTCTGTAGAAATGAGCCTTTTTTGTACTATCATCTTTTAATTAACAATTTTTCTCACTCTTCTTTCTAGGTCAAGTAGCTGGCCCTGGTTACAGCGGCTTAGCCTGGCAATTAAGAAACTCGCTTCAGTGCTAAATCGTATATAAATTATATCACTTTTCATCATTTAAAAGCAGTAGAATCAAAAGAAAAATAAAACATATTTCTACTTCTTTTAAAAATAAAATGATGAGATATTTTATGAGGATTTTATATTGAAAGGGGTTTCTTAATAACGAAGCATAGTCGCTTCACCAAGTGCCAGCTACATGACCATGGATGAAGAAACTGGTCTTTAATTAGAAGAAAGGAAAACGATTCGAAAAATTACAAAAAAGGTCACGGTTACGTTTGTTTGTAAAAAATTTCCTTTTAATAAAAACTAAAATTTTTTAATACATTTTATAATCATTATATAGTCATTAAAATTTCATAATCCATTAATTAGATTAAAATTGATTGGAAAATAGTATAAAAATATACAGTTCTGCTCCAATAATTTACCTATGTTCAGAATTCTATTCTATTTTTTTTTTTTTTCTGTCAACTTAAATAAGTAATGACTCATTTTTGCTAATTATGTTTTTCTATACAAAATTAATTATGTACTTATAACTACTAAACAAAATATTAATAACTAATTTTAATTGGCTGAAGGATGTGTAGAGACAGCCAAGAAATAATGCTCTGAATGATTTTTATTAATTAGCCGAAAACATTTCGGTCTTTTTATTTATTATGTACCACTCTCAGTCCATCAATTAGTGTATAATTTGCCTCTACACATCCTTAACAACTTTTACAACAATTTTAATTGGCTTTATTATATATCAAAGGTTTTCCAAATAATAAAAACTCTTCTTACATTCAACAAGTTAATTGTTTAATTGTTAATGTACAAGAAGAAAAAAATTGGTTTTATAAATCAGCCTCACTCTCTGCAAACTTTCCTTGCCACGAACCTACGATTAATTTAAATTATATGACCAGAAAAGAAGCTTTGTATGATTCTTTTCTGATACACCAAATATTTTTAATCTTACATATGTATATGTAATATATAGAAAGTATTGATGTCAAGATTTTAATTGAAATACTCGTTTTTGTGGCTCACTCAAAATTGTCTTGTCTGTGAGAATAAAATATCTCAAAAACGAAAAGAACTTCAAGGTTGAAATTTTTGTTTAAGTTAGGCAACACAAAGTTTTTGAATTTAATCTGCCACAGTACTAGTATTAATACTTCATCTATATACTTTTCGAATTTTTTTTTGTTTTTCTCAAAATCGGCTTTAACGATTTTGATTAAAATTCATCTAGTACTAAGTGCTCTTTAAATTATATATTCTCATTTCCCTCCCCCCCCCCAAAAAAAAAAAAAAAAAATGGTATGAACCACACTTTACTCTTATACTCTCTAGAAAATATAGGGTTTGGTAATAACATACATATATACTGTATTCAAGCTCAGGGACCCACAACTTGTGGGTACGTGGATGGCGACCACGAGCTGCCCTAGCTGGGACTGGCAATACTTCTGTTCTTTGCATGTCAGTCTCTTTCCTTCTCTATTTTCAAAAGACCCTAAAAGATTATATTTTCAGACCATGCCAGTTCGAATCCTTCCCTGTCGCACAAACCCATGTCCGCCGACCCCGCACCACGGGATTAAGGCGAAGAAAGAAGAAGAAGAATATAATATATACTGTATTCCTATGCTTGATTATAAATCAGTCACCCCAGTTTTTGTCACATTTCTTCTATATTCGTAAAATATTTTAATTCGAACAAATTTATTTTTTCTTTTCTTCCTTTTATCTCTCTTATTTACAACTTGAATAAATTTTTATGATTACTTGATCACCTCATTTTCAGTCATTCTCCTTCTTTCTTTTCTCCCTTCCACTTTTATTTCGAAAGTGTAAGGAAGTAGATTATTAGTATTTTATTGATTTTTAAACATTATTTTGAAAGGATTAGATTGGTTTCCTTGTTTTTGTCAATAAAATACGATATATGAAAGGTGAAGCGCCATTTGAAAAATTATTATTTTGACTCGAATCTACTCATTAATTTTAATTTGTTGCAGAGGGGAATCGAATGAAAAAGAATGTTACTTGACGTATTTCAGAGGTGTGTTGGTTTAACTTTTTACAAGCATGTGTCCAGTTAGCTCGTTTCATAATCCGACTCTATTTATTCTCTTGGGATTATCAGGAGATGTTTATATTAGAGTTATGAATGAATTATTTGTCCTCGGAAAAAAGTTGTAAAAGTCTAATCACTTATCATTATGTTGACATTGAATTGAGCGGAATTGCTTTGGGCCTCGATTATTGCTTTTCACAAGTGCGATTGACAGACAGTTGTAAATCATTAGACAAAGATTACCATATAAACAAGCAAGAGTTGATGAGTTGACTGCATTAATGTTTGGAAGATGGCACATCGCGCTTGTGCAGTTATCAAGCAACAAATTCATAAATTGGGCGTTAAGCAATTGATACGCTTTGTGCTACTTATTACATGCACTGTAATTGTTGTGATTCAGGTGAGTTTTTCTAAAAATAAATCGTAAATGAGAGATGTAGTTTTTTCTTGATTTATTTAATCCACACAGCTGACGTTTCGGTTCCATGTCTGAACCATCTTCAGAGCTGGCGAAGTCATTATGAAAGTGTCCCAGTGGATTATATAATCCATATCATAATGACTTTTCGCCAGCTCTGAAGATGGTTCAAATACGGAACGGAAACGTAAGCTATGTGAATTAATTAAATAAAGAAAAAACTTTAGCTGCGTCTCTCATTTTTCTACCCTCTTATGAATATAACATCACAGCTATAAATTGCGTTTTTTAAACAAAAATGCAAATTAATTTCGGACAAGATGAAAAGAATTCAAAGAGATCACCAGATGCAACGAATTTTTGGGAGTTACATTTTTGGTGAGAGCCTTTTTTGACTTTTACCGACCCGAATCCCCAGCCCTGATAGGAATTGTTTATTAGAAAATAAATTACCAATAATTAGTTAATATAATAATATTTTCATTTATATATTTTTATTCTCATTCCACCTGTATCTCAATAAAATTAATTAATTTTTTTTTTTTAGTTAAGCGAGTGTTTCTACAAACTACAATATCCTCCTGTTTCAACTCATACAAAAACTTTTTTTAATGATTCACTCTACTATCCAGCACTTACGGTTTGTCGTCAACCGGCCTATAAAACCCAAGTACTCAAGGTAATAATTTTTTAATTTATGGAAATTATGAAAATCCATATTCTCCTTTCACTTTATATCGTTTTACGTAAATAATACCCATTAATAATTAAACAAATACATATAATGAAATTCACAATAATAGGAAATATAAAAAAAAAACTAATATAATTCATTTCATCTCTCTTTTTTTATATAAATAAATATTTTTTCAAAAATATTTGAGAGAATATTCCATCCGAGCACTAGGAAATAAATAACATGATAATGATTTAAATAAGGTGAGAGAAATGAAATATTTTAAATAACTTATCAAGAAATTCTAATGAAGGAAATTGAAAATAAATTATTTTTTTTTTTTAGTTCTCTTATTAATTTCCTAGTTTTATAAATATTAATCTCTTAATATATTTACATTAATATTGAATTTTTTTTTAGGAGTATAACCTAGGGGAGGACATAACATGGACTTCTGAATGGAAGAATTTCCCATCCGAAAATAAAACCCTGAGTGATTTTTGGAACGAAGCCACTTATACTGTAAAGGAAATAGCACCTGTTTATGGACTCTTTGGAAAACAAATATGTAAATAATATTAAAATAATGGGGTTGGAGAATAAAAACCAGCAGATTAATCGCTCCACCTGACGTCCTTTATTTGGCAAATATTTCGACGCATATAACATGGATCATCCTCAGTGCCGCGAGGATGTAATAGGTGGGCTTGGTCCAAAATTAAAAAAAAAAGGAGGGGCGGGCCGCCAGGAAGCCCCCCCCCCCCCCCCCCCCCTCTTTTTTTTTATACAACACCCCCCCCCTTTATTATTTAAAAGCCTTAGGGGCATCATACATGTTCTTTGTGAGGTGCCTTCTTTAAGCTGATGACCGCTCTGATGCAGGAATGATATATATACCACCTATTACATCCTCGCGGCACTGAGGATGATGCATGTTATATGCGTCGAAATATTTGCCAAATAAAGGACGTCAGGTGGAGCGATTAATCTGCTGGTTTTTATTCTCCAACCCCATTATTCTACTCATCCCAGCCTACTATATAATCTAATATTAAAATATTAAGAAATGGCGCATATGTATTCAATTTTCTATCTAAATAAAATGAAATTCATTCCCTAGATCAGGGGTTTCCAAAGGTGGGGTCGCTTGAACGGCACAAAGAAAACAAAAACGCCTTGTTAACTCAGTTGTGTTACTTTCTCTTTACTGTAACTCATATATATGTTAATATATATAGAGAAAGAAAGTTTCATGACATTCGATGTCGAAATTTTGATGGATATACACTTTTTGAGGTCCCCTGAGTCCGAAAAAGTGGTTTTCGGTCTGTCTTTGTCTGTCTGTCTGTGAACAAAATATCTCAAGAACAAAAAGAGCTAGGAGGTTTAATATATATCATATTTTTAAGTTAGGCACCTCCCTAGCACGTGACACGAATCGTTTGAACAAAATCCGCCAAAGAGTACTAGTACTTTACAGTTGTACTTTTTCAGTTTTTTTCGATTTTCTCAAAATTTGCTTTAACGATTTTGATTAAAATTCAAAAATCAATTATTTCTTAGTTGCTCTTTAAAATGTATATTCTCATTTTGCTCTCAAAATTGTTTGAAGACCATTTTACTCTTGTACTTCATAGGAAAGTAAGAAGAAATTGTTGCCATTCTCACAAAATATAAATATTTTCCCATACTTATACATTTTACATCTTGAATCAACGGAAATTAAATATATCTCGACACAAAAAAAATCCGGTGTGACAAGAACAGAACAACTTTCTCTTACCAAAGGAAAGAGAAAGTTGTGTGCTGTGCGACCAGTAACACCAGATTTTTAGTAATATAAATAAAAATATAACAAACAAAGTAGTGATAAAATCGTTCTAATTTATATTCTATCAACTTAACTATAAAAATGCAAATTTTTTTTACTGTACGAGTCTTATAATAAACTTTTCACTAATTTGCCCGGTTTACGGCTTCCTTAATAATAATAATTGTAGGCCTATATTAATATTTTTCTATGACTTTCTAAGTCAAAAAATTGGTTTATATATCTGATTATTTAGTTTTATTTTGAAAGATGAGTTGAGGAAAATATTTTGCCCAAGAGGGTCGATCGGACTTTGATAACTTTGGGAACCACGCGCCTCGATTATCGAGGTTTTTAGTTCCTTGGAAAACATTATCCCATTTGTGACAAAAATTTTTGCCTATTTACAATATTTTTTTTATTTTTTCCCAGATGTTGAAATATTAGACTCATTTCATTTTCATAATGGACGTTGTGTAACCTTCAAACCTCTTATTGTGGCTCCAATGACTGGAGAAGAATATGGTTTTATAATTATATTAAATAGAAAATCTGATGATGGCATTAGTTCAACTAATAAAAATGGCTGGAATATTTATATTCATGAAGTTGGAGAACAATGGACAGGTATTTTAAAATATTTGATTTTAATACAATTTTTCATTTTTAATCTTTTTAATATCATCAATGCAGAATATAGTCGAGCATCTAATCGTTTAGAAAATATTTTTCTTGGATTGAAAGAGGAAATACATGTAAAGATAAGTGCAAAACAATTCACAATGCTAAATAGCGCAAAGAACCCATGTGAGAAATATCCTTACTACAATATTAATGAGGAAGAGTATTACTTCTAAGTTTTTTTTTTTTTTTTTCAATTACTCAATATGGGCAAACTTTTTTTTTCCTTGCACCTCTATAACATGACTATCATTTTCTGTGCTTTTTATTACTGTGATATTTATTGAAAGAAAATCTAGTCCATAGCTTAATCCTACACTGGAAAGCTTTATTGTTTTTTTTGGGAAAATTGTTGTTTCTTATTTTTCCTAATCTGCTGTTAGCAATTTTAGTTTATTTTTATAAATGCTTTTTTTTGTCTTGTTTCGTTAATATCCATGTTTCACTTATGCATAATAATGTTCTGCTGACTAATAAATAATAAAATTAAAAACTTATCCTTGTTATACTACTTAAATTCATTAAGGAAATGATTTTTTTTATTTGCAGTGTGAAGAGAAATGCCTCACTCAACGTCTTTTATCAAAATTAAATAATTGTTCTGCACCATGGCTTCATCAAGCTCAAAATATACCCCACTGTCAAACAGTTGACGATATTCGTGCTTTAATTAAAGATTATATTAAGTAAGTCTTTTCTTCTAATAAATCCTTTACAAATTTTTTCATTTTTTAAATTGATTTAAATAGACGAGTTGAGGCGCTTCGGGAGGCAAAGCTGTTGGCATGTTTTTGCCGTTAAGATGGCGTTAGAGGTCTTAAAATTTTAACCAAAAAGCCTAACTATTACAAAAATTTGCCAACAGATGGCAGGATGGTAGAGCTATATTTAATCTCTTGTATTTGTTTGATTTTCGTTGATCTTATAATAATGAATAATTTTATAAAAATTATATATTATATATATCATTTATAACAGCATTCAAAATATAGGCTTATAAATGATGTGATAATACTGGTTGTTAGACTAGGCCGACATCTTTAGCAAGAGTGCTGAACAATTTAACCGTTAATTTTTAAATAAATACGACATTACTTTAAAATACCTCAGTGGTTTTGGACTAAAGATTCAATGTCACCCTCCTGAAGCCCCTTAAGCTTTTATTTTTCGGGATGATTTTAATTCCATAAATGAAATTTCTAAATACTAAATCGAGAAGATTAAATTTTTTTTAATTTAGTGATGATTATAAACAATCCGGAATGAAGAGTTTAGGTCACCAGGTTTTTGACGACATAGAGGACGAATCAAAACCTACTAACACAAATTATGTATGCAATTGTCACCGTAATTGTCATAACACGATTTATTCTGCACAAGTGGATACCCGAAAATATCTCACAACTTTATCAAGTCGCCTTAAAGTTTTTTTTAGTACAAATATGATTACCACTATAGAAGAAAAAACAGGCAAATTAAAAATAATTAATTTATTTCAAATTAATTTTATATTAATTTGAATTATTATCTGATTCCAGGTTATGATTGGTCTTTATTTATAGCAGATCTTGGAGGCTCTTTAGGTTTTTTGCTTGGTATAAGTGTTCTTGGTATCGTCGGCATTTTTGAACGCGTATTTGAACTTTGTTGCTGTGTGATAATGTTTTCAGAAGAACCCATTATTGAGGAGTAAGTTAATTATTTATACCTAGTATACTAAAATATTTTATAATTTTTCATTCTTATAATAGTTTCTAACAAAATAACATTTTTTTTATTTTAGAAGACCTGATCCTCCCAGGATTAATAAAAAAATTAATATTTTTAATCTACAAGATGATGATTATTATTCATCCAAATGAATTAATTTCCTTATTTAAAATAATATTATTTCAATAAGAATTGAAGTTTTTTAAAAAGTATAGATATAAGAATAAGGTAATTTTACTTTATCTTATTGCTTTCTCTTACATATATAGGCGTTTCTCAACTAATTAGAAAATTTTTCGACATTTTTGTCCCAAGTATATTTTTGTTAAATATTAAAAAAACAATTACGTACAATGAAAGACATTAAAAAATGAAAATCTTCTAAAAGCCTTCGCAAAATCCTTATATTTTGTGGCCAGTGGCTGCTTGAAGATTTGTTTACATTAAATAAATATTTTTATTTTATGACATTTGAAATATAATAGAGAATACTGAGCTATATAGCAGGTTAAAAACTGAAAGAAACAGCCCCATTACTGAATAATAAGTATGAGTAAAGACCCTTTGAATTGACAAGAGACTGTGCCCAAAGGACTGTTTTTTTAAAATTGAATATATAGTTACATATCATAAAATCCTTTTAAATTTATTTAAATTGAAAAGGCAGACGTGATAACATACTCGATAAGTAATTATTTTAAAAAAAACATTACAATTTTAACACTTCAAACAATTAAGATAATGTCTCCCCGGGGACTGTTAAAACTAGCCGTCGAGGCACTAAGATTGACTGACAAACGCAACAGTGGTAACAGTGACTAAATGGCGTCAGGCCGCATAAGGGTGGATAGGGTACGAACTTCCCACTGAAATGTGATACATTTCACCATAGGCGCCGGAACTGGGGGGGGGGGGCAAGGGTACATTGCCCCCCTGGCATCCTATAGGGGGGGGGGCAGAGGGGGGGCAAAATGTCTTCTTTTATTTCATTTTTTTTTAATGATATATATTTATTTTTGAAAAATAAAATCTTCTAAATTTAAAAAAATTAAAAGAGTAAGAAATTCATTTTTTTCCAAATTTTTTCCAAAAATTTTTGATAAAATCACTAGCAAATTTTTTAAAATTTTAATTTTATTAAAATTGTGATTTTATTTAAAATTTTTAAAGTTTTATAGTAGATTTGTTTTTGTTTTATACTATTTGAACATAGTAAATTATTTTAATTTTCTAAAAAAAGTTTTTTTGCCCCCCCCCCCCCCCCTGATTCAAATTCATTCCGGCGCCCCTGCATTTCACGATCTATCGACCGCGCCGATGCATAGTGTGATATCAGTGCAATTTTCAAATTGTAACAAGAAACTGTTCAAAAAAAGTGAGGACAACATTCGACTATTATTTTTTAAAGTAAATTGTTATTTTAAACATATATTTTATAAAGATTCTAACAGTATTCATATATTACTCAGAAAATAATAATACTAAAAAAAAATATTTGTCATTAAGACTCATAATTTCAGGGATGGGACGCGACATAGGACTGTGTATTGGGGGGTTTGAAATTCATTTAATCGAATATTACTAATTTATATTACAATATAAGCGATTGGATTCCAAGAATAGCTAATTTATTGTCTTTAATAATACTTATTATTCAGTAATAATAAAATGTATTATATAAAATTTCCCTGGGACTGCGATTTTCCAATTAGTAGAGAAACGCCCATATATGTAATATATAGAAAGTATTGTGATCATGTCAAAAATTTAATGTCGATACTTAAATGGATATACACGTTTTGAGGTCCCCTGAGTCAAAAAAAGTGGGTCCTGCAAATTGTTCTGTGTGTGTATGTGTGTGTGTGTGTGTGGACATTTTCAAGCATGAAGGAAATGAGCTACGAGGTTGAAATTTTATATTTCAAGTTGAGGCGTGAAAATAAGCTTTGGAACAAAATCGACCAAAAAGTACTAGTACTTTAGCGAACTATTTTTTCGGTTTTTTCGATTTTCTCAAAATTGCCTCTAACTATTTTGATTAAAATTCATAAATCAACTAATTTTTAGATGCTCTTTAAAAAGTATACCGTTGAAATTTTTAGTGAAAATTGTTTGAAGTACACTTTACTGATGTATTTCAGATTTTTCAAATTCATTATTTTTTGACTTTTCCTAATGTGAGGGGGGGGGGTTTGCATGTAAATTTCGATTCAAAAGTAAGTCCCCTTTGGAACATTTTATTATATTTTTATTTATTTATTTCAAAATAAATTTGTCTCAAAATTTATTCTTTCAGGGCTCTTATAATTAATTCATGAAAAAAAAATTTGCATTCTGGATCTCCAAGGACCATACACGAAGCTTGAGTATAAATTATTGATAAAAAGACATACAATTTGTATTTTAAAAAATAAAAGTTTTTTATTATAATTTAAAGAAGAAACTTGCTCTCTACTGCACTCTTGTGGATCTAATCAGAAATAGTTGTCTAGGAAAAATAGGGAGTCAATCGGTCACACATTCAATGTCATAAATCCATAATTAAATAGCCGGTTAATTGAGTTTTATATTAACGAAAAAAAAAAATACTATTTTGTTAAATTCATAAATCGTTCTATACCACTTTTTCTCATGTGAGTAAATCAAATTAATAAATATTTAAATTAATAAATTTAACCATTTAATACATCAACTCTTATCTTTATTTTCACACATCCTATTTTATTTGTTAATTTATAAACTTTATTATAAGAATATTATAAATGTATGCAATAAATGGAATAACATTAAAGAGTAAATTTTACTTTAACAAAATATCTATATATATATGTAAAGATGTAATTATCATTGTTTTTGATTAGAAAATTAATAATAAGGAAAATGTAATAATATTTCAAAACCGCAAAAGATAAAAATTCTTTGAAAAAAATTTTTTTTTTTAATTTTCCTTTAATTAATAAGAACTTATATATTTATTATTAAAATAGTTCACATTGAATGTGATTAAATTTTATTAAAAAAAAAACTATTATTTTTTATACTAAAATTTAATATTTATTTTCCTTTTTATATTTATATATCGTTTTTATTAAAAACATTTTTTTTTTAGAATGAGTGAGAATCCAACAGGTTTGACAAATGAAGAAGCACAAAAACATCTTAAAAATCCAGATCCTGAAACTAAAGTATTTCCATTGGTTAATATTAATTTTTTAATTATTTACTAACACCGATTTATTTATCTCTTAGGATTTTATCATGCAGCAAACCATGTATAGAATAAAAGACCCTCGAAAATCTCTAGAATTTTATTCTGGAGTATTGGGCATGAGACTTTTGAGGAAATATGACTTTCCAGAAATGAAATTCACCATTTATTTTATGGGCTTCGAAAAAGAAGAAGACTTCCCAAAGGACAAAGACAACTTAGATGAATGGGTTTTTACTAGAAAAGCCACTATTGAACTTACTCAGTAATTATTTTTTCATTCGTACAGTACATTCATTTAGAAATAAAATAACAACATAGGTATAATAAAAAACCTTTATATTTTGTTGCCGAAGATCTAGAGCTAGTCGCACTCATTGCACGCAAAAATTGTGAAAAATAAGTGATCATCACTTGGACCATATTATGCATGTAGGAACCAAGCGCCATTATGATCGAAATTGAGATAATACCGCCATCTTGTAGGGTAAAGGTCTACTATTTTATTTTATTATTACATTTAGGTTAATGGCGCTTAGTTCCTTCGTGCATAACAGTCCACTTGCTGTTTGGATAGAATTTCGAATTGTATAGTTTTGTATATTTATATTTGCACACATTTATGACGATACAAAATAATACAAACATGATAATAATATGCACTACCACACCACCTGTACTTATTTTTGCGTGCCTTGAAGATGAGTGCGACTTACTCTCGAAACTTCTGCAACAAAATATAAAGGTTTTTTTTATTATATCTAGCTGTTATTCCTGAAACGGCTCGGGTCCAAGCTTTTTTAAAAATATAAATTATATGGAGAGTTTGAGAAAATGTCTTTTAAATTTTAGGTTTATTGCATACATGGGCGTCCGCAGGGGGGCCAGGCACTTGCCCCCCGGTGAGAAAGCTTTAAATACTAAGAGATGTATAACATTATTAATATCAAAGTACGTTTTTTTAAACTTATCTGGAAGTGACTTGCCCCCCCCCCCCTGCAAAAAATCCTGGGGACGCCCTTGATTGCATAATATACTCAATTTGATTGTTTTGAGAAAACCCGATTTCCTTAGCGATTTATTCGGCGATAATACATTGAATAATTTATAATACTGTTTATCTTAATACCGCATTCAAATAATACGCTTAAACATACTGCCGTCTACTATCGTTTATAGTAACCCAACTGAAGTTTTTGGAAGAAAATTTATCTATTTTCTTCTTTAATCATAAAAATTATAGGAAGAAAATAGATAAAAAAAATTGATATGATTTTTTCCTTTCTCTTACCTCTATATATGTTAATAGATAGAGAGAAAGTATTGGATTCATGTCAAAAATTCGATGATTTTGATGGATACACGTTTTGTAATACCTTGAAACCAAAAAAGTGGTTTTCGCAACATGGTCTGTCTGTCTGATCTCAAGAACGAAGAGCTAGGAGGTTGAAATTTTATATTTAAGTTAGGGATCCCCCTGGCACGTGACGCGAAGCTTTTGAACAAAATCGGCCAGAGTACTAGTACTCTACTAATATACTTTTTCAGTTTTTTTCAATTTTCTCAAAATTCGCTCAAACGATTTTGATTAAAATTCAAAAATCATTATTTTTTACATGCTCTTTCAAATGTATTTTTTTCATTTTGTCCTGAAAATTGTTTGAAGCACACTTTACTCTTGTGCTTCATAGGAAAGATAGGAGAAATGATTGCAAGGGCAACAAAAAAATTTTACATCTTGAATTTTAATATATCAGTGGAAACTAAATATATCTCGACACAAAAAAAATCTGGTGTGACCAGTCATACCAGATTTGTAGAATTTCGAATATTTAAGTGTAAAAATACTGGATGTAATTTACTGTATTTCTATCGAAATAAAATTTTTGTACTTTCACTAAATTTCGTAAAGGCCTATAGGGGTAAGAGAAAGATAAATATACTCAATTTTAAAATTTTTTGTTTCAGCAACTGGGGAACTGAATCTCAAGATGATTTTAAATATCATAATGGAAATTCTGAGCCTCGCGGATATGGTAATTATAGTCATTGATACAAATTAAATTTTATATAAGATTAAATTCTTTTCTTTTTTAGGCCATATTGGAATATGTGTACCTGATGTTGATGCCGCATGCAAGCGATTTGAATCTTTAAATGTTGAATTTATTAAAAAACCAAGTGATGGGAAAATGAAAAGGATTGCATTTATTAAAGATCCTGATGGTTATTGGATTGAAATATTTGCTGCTAAGATTGTTAAGGAAATAGTAAAATCAATTGAAAAATGAATAAAAAATAATTCACAAAAAATGTTTTTATTATGATTATATTATAGAAAAATCTGTACATTTATACAACGAAAATAAATATATATTTATATATATTTTACTTCTTAATTAAAAATATTTATTTAAGAGCAACCAAAGGTTGTAACCTATTATTATTATGATCAATAGCTTTTAGTAAGAAATCAACCCAGTGAGAATCTTGATCAGTTATAAAATGACTCTTTTGAACTAATTTCAGAATGGCTTGGATTCGATTCACGACTTGGATTGCCTGGAAAATTGAAAAATGATGATGAACTTAATTTTACTTTATACAACATCTACTTCTAGTGCAAAATGTTTATTTATATTAATAAACTACTAGATTCACGTAATATGAACAGGTGAAATTAAAAATATTTTCGCTACTCAAATTTTGACTTGCCAATTACAGGTAAAGAAAAAAAAATATAAATTATTTGTTTCGAAAAAATTCATTAACAATTAGGCTTAGGCTTAGTGTATGACTCTATAAGTGTATGATTAAAATTGGCTTATCCAATAGGGTGGGCCGAAAAAACTAATTTTTATTTTGTAATGGTTAATTCCAGGAAGAGTGGCTGAATATATATTGAGTAGTGAGGATATCCAGGCACAACAAATATATGAAATAAAGACAAATTTAATTTTCTTTATTGTTTTTCTGGCTGCCTGGATATCCTCACTACCTAATTTTTTTTGTTGTAATAGTGCGGAAAAGCTGCGAATTATATAGACAAAAAAAAAAAAAGGAAAAAAAATTTATCAAAATCGGTTGACATCTTCCGGTCGCGCATATGATAGGCCCTAAAGTTTAACAAAATATGAAAAAAAACTTCTTTTTGTGATTATTTTATTAATTTTTGAATTCACACAATAATAAAACACAATGTTCTTATGTTCAAAAATAAAAATACTGTGACTATTAAAATTTATTAAAGATATAAAAAATTCGTAAAAATGTAACTTTTTTATTATTTTGGCAAATTTTGGGGCTTATGCGCGACCCGAAGATATCAAATGATCTAAACCAAACACTATATTACGAAAACATCTAATTCAAAAATAAAAAAAAAAAAGAATCTCACAAAAAGAAGTTTTTTCATATTTTGTAAAACTATGTCTTATGTGCGACCGGAAGATGTCAACCGAATTTGATAATTTTTTTTTTTTGTCAATATAATTCGCAACCAGTTTATCACCAAATAAACGAATTTTCAATTATATTGAATATAATTATTGTCAATTTTTTTAGACAAATTTTCTAGTTTCAATTATATCTTTCGCTAAATTTTATTTAAATAAAAAAAATTGTAACTTACTCCATTTTTAACTCCTTCTTTTATCATAGGTGGATATACAGTTGTAACAAAATCATCGATAGCAGGACTCAATTCGTTTACAGTAAGAATGAGTTGATCCAGTTGGGAAATATTTTCATCGGAATCGCAATTTCCTTTATTCCGTAGTGCTTGTTGAACCTTTTTCAAACAAGACCTTGCAGTCTTTATCAAACCGATACAGGGGGAAATCAATTCGCGATCTTGATTGCTCCAACGGTCGGAATTATCAATATCAGGAAGAGTGGCAGCCACTTGATCAGCCTTGACCTCTCCTTCAATTTCTTGAATGGCATCCAAGACAAGTAGTTCTTCTGATTGAATAATCTTACAAGTAATTTGAAGATTATTTTTTGGAAGTTTTTCAATGCTATCACAAGCTTCCCAAATCAATCCTGTGATACGCATTCTGTCTTGTTCACTAAAAAGATATAAAGAATAATTTAGATTTAACGCTTTTAATTTGTTTAAAATATCATCCAGATTATACTTCAGGGGCTGGCAATAATTTTCTTTTTTTGACAGCTTCAATCCTTGAGGTGTTCCCGCGAGGGAATAAATTATAAAAGTACATTTTACTAATAATGACTAATTATTTTTTATACATTAATGATTATTATAATAAAACTGCATTATACTACTTTTGTTTAACAAAATAAAAAAATTTATGCAAAAAAAGTGGCGCACTTTGTTTCTTCTTTAAGACTTGTTCTAATCTTGTGTTAAATGTATAAGATATTTCATATTGAACGTTTAATAAATTACAGTATCATTAAAGCAGATTAGAATAAGTCTTTTTAAGAAGAAACAAAGTGCGCAACTTTTTTCGCAGCAGTGTATGTTAAAATAAATTTATATATAAATTCGTTAATTTTGTTAGACAAAAATTGTACAATGCAGTTTTTTATAAAAATAATTATTTTTGTATAAAAAAGATTTTTATTTATAAATTAGTCATTAGAAAGTTGAATATAAGAATATCTTATATTTATAGGCCCTGATGAAGAAGGGATTCCCCAAACTTGACATATACAAGAAGTCGACCAAATATAAAAATTGTGGGTTGTCTTTTATTATAATTTGTATGGTCTTCCATGAATTGTACGTTCCTTTCTTCTAACAACAGCCAATATTTTAATACTTTTTGAACTCTGACTCATTGGTTGTTTAAATACCCATAATCACTCGAAATTCATTACTAATTTTCGAATGTTTTATTTTTAATTTACTTTCACTTTTATTTTTTTCGTTTTAAATAATAATTTCATCGAATTAAGTGATTAAAATTACATTTTTCCCTATGGACCATAACTCTGTATTGCTCAAAAATGTATTGGCTCGATATATTTGATTTAGTATTTTGAAAAGCGAAAAAAAATCGGATTAAATAAATATAATAATTATAATATTAAACCATGTTACGTACTCGCTAATTCCGTTTGCTTTAATGCATTTAATCACTGTAATAAGATCCATGGTTATTCGATGAACTGCTTTGAAAACTTCTTTTCTTAAAGCAATTCCTTTTTCTTTTGGCAAAGTTAAGAAAACATTGTGCATCTCTTCATTGGCTGCTTGAATTGTATTTAGCATCTCTTTAAGAACATTCTTATCTGGAGCAGGTGGTTTCGTATAAAGGAGACAAAGTTTTGTTACTTCATGAGAAATTGACTTTACTGATCCCAATAATTCCAGCCAAAAGTTCTCTACAGCAAATGAAGACTGTAATCTCGCTGGACTTTGTTCTAAAATTAAAAAAAAATTATTTGTGGGAAGTGTCACTCTGAATACACAAAAAATTTTTCCTACCATTGAGATCATCAAATTGCATTTTCAAAGTGTCAATACACCTTTGGAATATGTCATTATAATTATCAGTCATGATGGATCACTATGTTTAGTAAATTATACAAATAAAGCAAATTAAAATATAAAATATAATTAGTTTCTTGCTAATTAATTAATATTATCTTGTAATAAACTGTAACAAAGCATCGAAGTTGAAACTTGAAATTAGCAACAAGTAGATTTACACCCTTAACATGATGACATGACATCTTCACAATTTCAATAAAAAAAAAAATTTAAATAAATTCAAAATGCATTTCTTAATAATAAAACAAATTTATTTTAAACCTAATATAAAATTATTACCTATTTTTTTAAATGAACTATTTAGGAATTTTATTTTATTCCAAACCATTTTTAAAATATTTCCTCTTAAATTTAATCCTTTAATATAATTAGTATCCTTTCGTTTTGAATTAATATGATTAAATATATTAACGGTAGATGAATGGTATTTAAAATTTAGATTTTTTTTTTTAGGTTCACTCAAAGAATATTCAAATAAATGAAACTAGCAACATTATTCTGTATATCTATGGCGTTGAACAATTTCCGGAAAATTGGGATAAAAATTTACAAATAACTATAAAAAACTAAATATATTTTAAAAAATATATATTTTATGAATTAAGATTTCAAAATATTTTTGTTTATTTTTTTAACTTTTGATTATAAATATATGATTTTCATGGTAAATTTTGTGATCTAATTAATAATGCTTTCAAAGAGTGTTTTCATATTAATATTCTTTTTTTCATTTATTTTCAGTTGTTAATTTCTATTTGCCGTAGAATCAATTTAATAAAAGCCCCACAAATCATCTCTTCAAATAAGAATTTCAATTTCTGTAAGGAATATCCATTTTAATCTTATTACATATTTATATATTTTATAGTATTTAACTGTTTTTGCGTTTAGTGTTAAAAATGAATGCGTATAATTATAAACAAAATCGATATTCCCATATGAATAAGGTAAGAAAATGAGTTTTTTATTAATAATAACTTTGATTTTTACATAAACCGGCATGTGTTTTCTCAGTATCCGCCACCACCACCTCCGCCGCCGCCTTCGATGATGTGCGGCCCTGATGGCTTACGGGGTCCACCACCGCCTCCGCCTCCGGGGATGATGGGTCCCGATCGCCCTCGTTATAATGGACCTCCACCCCCGCCACCACCACCACCTCCTCCTCCTCTTCCTGCTTTACCAACCTTGTCCTCTTCTTGTCTACGTATAGTGGGTGGAGAATTGCGAGAAAGCCACATCGGACAAGAAGTTGCTCTTCAAGGAATTGCTGTGTCTCATAGTTTGGGCAGGTTCATTACCCTTCGTGATCCCAACGGCATTGATGTTCAACTTGTCGCACCAGAAGATGTAAGCACATTTCGAGTTCTAATATAACAATAGTTAAACAAAATATTTTGAAATTAACAATGCATTACAATTAGAAGTAAAAATTTATTGACTTCTCAATTTTTAGAAAAAAATATTTACCCTCGGACCTTGGTGTAGTTGCTAGCGTGCTGGCCTTCTATTCCAAGGGTCGCGGGTTCGGATCCCAGGCAGTCCGATGATTTTATTTAAGCCATTTGGATTCCAAATGGCTTAAATAAATATGCTTGAACCCCCAATATATATTTTAAATAAAAATAAGGTATCGTAAAAGTCTTATATGGCCTGAGTTGCCGAAAAGACTGACTGTGTGTATATTGGATAGTAGAGTGAGTGTAAAAAAAATTTAATGTATTAAGGTATATGAGGCAAGACCCCGTTAAATTGGCTTCAATTGAAAAAAAAAAATTTTCTCCTGGCGGGATGCGACCGCCAAGTACATTGGTGTTCGGATACCCCCTCAGATTTTTGTGATCAGAAGAAAGAGAGGAAAAAATTTTCCCTTTTACTTTAAAGATTTAAAAAAGAAAATAACATGACTTATATGTGGATTGTTCTCATGCATAATTTTAGAAAAAAATTACCAAATAAAACAGGGATGAGCAAAATCCTTTAAAAAGGATTGGGGATCCGATACTCAGATCCGGACAATTCGGACGATCCGATCCAGCTGCTGCAAAAGAATTAGCAATCCGAAAATCCTATCCGTTTTAGAAAAAAAAGATTCCTGTTCCGATGCGAAAATCCAGATCCTCAATCCAAAAATCTGATCCAAACTTGATATTTAGACGTTTGGATGAATCAATAAGGATATATTGCAATCAGGGGCGTATATAGAAATTTTTTTCGGGGGGGGCTCGAACTCAAAAACTTTCTGCGTAAATTTTTTTAAGAAACTAAATTTTTTTCACTCGAAATTTTTTGCGGAACATTTTTTCTTTTGCGGAACCAAAGTTTTCCATCCTGCTGAAAAATTTGTTGCGCTGATGTCTGTATATCCCTATATATGTATATGTGTTTGGGAAATTTCGGGGGGGCCCGGGCCCCCCGGCCCCCCCCCCCTTATATACGCCCCTGATTGCAATATATACATATAATATATGCAATACATTAGGGGTATGACTTTTTTACAACCTCGTACCCCCGTATCATGAACTTTTACTAAAAATTAAATAATATATAATATTTGATAAAAAAAACGTCACGCACAAAATGATTTCAAAATTATATATATATATATATATATATTTTTTGCCAATTTTTTTAAGTCACTGTAAATAGATACAAAATTGTACACAAGCTTTAGACTCACATATGTAGGGTCGTTAAAGACACAAGGAAGTCAAATATTCTAGATATTGCCATTGGCGAGGATGAATATCAGTGGGATATCTTCTTGTTGAGGGAGGAGTCTTAGTAGATTTCTTCCATAACTTTGATTGCACCGCGCGCTCACAACATCTGTTGCTTCGGGCAATGTTGATTGGAAATTCATTTATTTTCCAGAGGGTTTTCAAGCAATTGAACCCTGCTGATTCAGAGCTGCAGATAGTTCATCAAAATCTTCAACGCAAAACCATTGGCTGCTGATTTAATGATCCGTAGTAAGAAATGAATGAACAAATTTAACACAACCTGTTACGGATTTCAGGATTTCAGAATAAACGCAAGAAAGGCTAGAATGGCACTAGAGGTCCAGCGTGCTTTGCTTATCCTTGGAATTTGTTGAAACTTCACGAAGGGGATTTTATTACTCTCAGCGAAGTGACGGAAAATACGAGTGAGGTGGTAAAGATACTTCATGTCGGCTCTCCAGCCTCCTGTTTCTTTAATTTTAGTTTTAACGTTGCGGAAGCCTCCTTTCAATTTATTATAATTGCTAATCAAATTGCTGCACAAAGAAGTAGTGGATGTTTGGTGATTTAGTCAACCCATGGGGCTCATCGCCCATAAGAACCCACACAGAACACATAGAGCTGGCAACTAATAAACTTGGATTTGGGGAGGACCTTTCTCTTCGAACATTTGATGCACCTGAACAACGCCTGTCTTTTATTTAGAATAATAAAAAAATACTAGAATTTGCTTTTTTTAAAATAGAATTTATATATTATTAGAAAAATAGCAATGGACAGCACGCCTATGCCCCGGAAAGGGGGAGATCCTGGATTTGATTCCCGGGCAACTACCAGCTTTGAACACCTCTCTTATATAGCCTACCAGCTTTTACAAGACCGCGACTAGTCAACCTAATATTTCAAAGTGGTTTGTGCGTGACCTTTTTTTTTATTTTCATGGAATAAACGTCATTTTAGTCATTTATTAATGATACAGGAAATCATTTTGGAAAAAAGTCGAAAATTCATACCACTAATATAGGCCTACATATTTATTAAAAAGTAAAAAATTTTGAAGGATTGTAATTCCTTTGAAAACGATGACAAAAATTCAGGATTGTAAATCTTTCGAAAAGAATTAGCGTTCCTATCCTAGATCCAGAGAGCAAAAGTTATTTCGAACCAGATCCGAAAATCCTAGATTGGATCGGATTTTTGGTTTTAAATACAAAAGGATCCTGCCCATCCCTGAAATAAAATAATAATCTAATCGAAAAACTGAATTTTTTGAAAAATCGTTTTTTTTTTTTTAAATTTTCTAACCTTTTACCCACAATTGAGTTTGAGAGCGCTGACTGATTATCTAAAACGGTAGGCTACCACTATCTATACATAGGTGGATCATCAACCCTCATATGGTGAGATTTCAAAAGACGTAAAAAATTTGTTACCAAATTAGTTTTCCTTTTATTTACTGACCCTTTAAACCAACTGACCTGCAACAAGTAAGCAAGAAAACTTATGATAATGATTTGCTGGTAATTTAAAAAATTGTTAAATATTTTGGAGATCTCACTTTATGAGGACTGATGAGCATTCATACAACTCTGTACATAATAAAAATCTGGGAAAACTCGGTTTTTGAAAATTAGTCAAAAATCCGGTTAACCGGTTTCGGTTTCCACAGGGGTCCAAACCCTAGCGAAATCCTCGATTCATATTTTCTAATCTGGGGACAATCAAACATATCTATCTCTTCGTCAACATTTAGTAAAGAAATATTACAGTTTTTTAAACTATTTTTGTTTGTTTTATTTATTTTCAGAACAAAGCCCTCGTTAAGCAAATCAACACTCTGCCACGACAATCCTTTATTGGTGTTATAGGAACAGTCCAGGCTCGTCCTAATTCTCAAAAAAACAACGTAATTATTATTATAACATTTTCTTATTCTTTCATAACAAATCTTGATTTTTTTTTTTAATTCCCTAGCGTTTGGCAACTGGCGATGTGGAGATATTTCTCAAAGGGATATATAGAAATGGACCCAATCCAACACCAAAACCAGTAAGTTTATAAAATTATTTCATTCATGGACAAAGTTACGTTAATATAAATCACATTTTAAAACTAGTTTTTACTTTCCCTCGCTTATATATGTTAATATATAGAGAGAAAGTATTGGATTCATGTCAAAAATTCGATGTCGAGATTTCGATGGATATAATCGTTTTGAGGTCCCCTGAATCCAAAAAATCTAGTGGGAAAAGCACAGAAGGCACAACTTTCGATTACCGAAGGTAAGAGAAAGTTGTGTGCTGTGCTTGACACACCAGATTTTTTCTGTTTGTTTAAAAGCTTCGTGTCACCTTCCCATGAGGGTGCCTAACTTAAATATAAAATTTTTACTTCCTAGCTATTTTCTTTCTTGAGATATTTTGTTCATAGACACACACATAGACAGACCATTTTGTGAAAACCACTTTTTGAATTCAGGGGACCTCAGAACGTGTATATCCATCAAAATCTCGACATTGAATTTTTTACATGAATCCAATACTTTCCTTCTCTATATATTAACATACATATAGAGGTAAGGGAAAGTAAAAATGTAGTTAATATATCAGTATTTTGTTACCTTTTCCTATTTGAGTCATCATGAAAGCGGAATATTGTTGAACTTGAGTTAATTTAAGTATATTTGCTTTGAAGAATAAATTAATGTTCTGACCCGATCTACTGAAAAGGCCTCGAGTAGAATAGAGGGTGGCTCTGGTCTGGAAATCTTCTGCGACTGGTTAATTCGCTGATGACCGTCGCTCTACTTTGAACAACTTACCCAGTAAATTTCGAAATAAAATTCTTACTACCTGCAGTATATAAAAATCAAAATTTCCTCGTTCTTAAAAAATAAATAATCGGTTGGTCGAGGGTGCAAATGATATCACACTGATGTTCCGGAAGATCCGGGTTTACCAACAAACAAAACATAATCACGCCCCCGAGTTTGGCGTAGTAGGTAGCGTGCCTACCTCCTATACCAAACGTCGCGGGTTCGGACCCAGGCAGTCTGATGATTTTATTTAAGCCATTTGGATACCAGATGGCTTAAATAGAAATGCCTGAACCCCCAATATATATATTAATTACAATGGTTATCGTCTCGAGTCTTAAATGGCCAGAGTTGCCGAAAAGACTGTGTGAATGTGTGTGTGAGTGTGAGTGTGAATGAGAAAAAAGTGTGAATGTTTAAAAGAAAAAAACATAATTACAAATTTGTAAAAATAAATAAAATTTATTTGTATAATAATAACAAATATTAAAATAATGATTTTGTTCTTTTTTTTAATAGAAAAAGAATTATGGCTCATATAAAATGACTGGAGACAAGCAACTTACTCACGAAGAATATGTTCGATGCAGTAAGTATAGAATTAAAATTTTTTTTTTTAAATCTTTGAGTTAATCGAAATTTATTTTCATCTGAAATTATTATGTATTTGCATATTTATTTTTTATCTTTTTTTTTTAATTGCTTTTTTTCTTCATTTTATTAAATTTTTCTTTCAATTTTCTTTAGACAGACTATTTTATATAAAATTCAAAATACAGGGAATTTTAGATTGATACCCTCTATTAAAAATAAATCCTTGAAATATAAAAGAATTAATAGAAATTGTTTATCATGCAGCTACCCCTTTGGTTCATCGTGCTTTTATGAGTCGCACTCACACCTGTGCGGATCTTAATGATTCCTTAATCGGACAAGAAGTTCGTCTTTGTGGATGGATCACACTGAAACGATTGGGTCGATTTTTAACACTTTGTGATGGACACGGATCCTCTCAATGTGTCGTTCCCCCAAAGGTAAAATTTATCACATTATTTATCCTTTTAAAATGAATTTGAACTTTTCCTCCCCAGCTCAGAAAAACTTAAATTTTTAAATTGATATTAAATCATTTAAATCCTTATAATAATAAAAAAAAAAAATACTCTCCTTGAACCTTTTTTTATATCCTCAATCCTTGAATGTCTTGTCTTTTCTATAGGTTTAAAAATATATTTTATTTAAATAATATTAATTATTTTTGTCTGTATTATTTTTGAGTCTTGGAATATAATAATTATATATTTATTTTATTCAGTACAAAATTGTGTTTGTTCAATTAGGATTTTGAACTCTCTCAATTACTCCAACTATTGGCTGTCGAATCAATTGTGACCGTAAGAGGAAAAGTGTGCGCTCGTCCTAAAGGACAAGAAAATGTCGTAAGTCTTTGTCTTTGTCCTCAAGTGTAAGTCTGTAAGATCTGTTTGACAAAAGCTTTGGTTTCCATAGCGAATGCCTACCGGGGCTATAGAAATTCTTATAGCCGATTTAAATATCGTAAATACTGAAGCTTCATACTACGGATGCAACCATGGAAGTAGACTATCACCACCACCAGAGAGATCCAGAACTAGAAGCTACTCAACCAGCACTTCTCAACGTCCGTCTAAAAAGTTTAAAGCAGGTCTCTTTTCATATTCATTTCAATTTTCAAAAGTCTGTGATATATTCATACTTTAGGATAGAGCACTTGTGCCTTTCATTTATTATTTATTGTCTTGTTAATGAACCGACTTTTGTTTATAGAAGACCATACCCTGTCTATCTATTCATACCTCCTTTCCTCCCTTAATTTAAAACAAATTATATACTCTTTTTTTTAATGGATAATATTTTTTATTTTCATGGTGAGTAGGAAAATTTTTTAATATAAATTCAATTCATTTATTAATTCCTTTTTTAAAAAAACACTAATTTTTCCACCAACAACATGACGCCCAATGAAATTAATATTTTATCATAATTATAATCTGGAATAATAATGTTAACTAGAGGGTTATAATAAGGATATCAAAAGAATGTATGGAGGCCGAGGCAGCCGAGAAAAATTCTACCAATTAGCTCTAAACGTTGTGGTGCATTTATTATATACCATCTTCAGTACATAATCAGCTGTAAACGTTTGGGTGCATTAATTATGTACCATCTTCAGTACATAATAAATGCACTGAAACGTTGATAAAAGCATTCAGAGCATTTTTTCTTAGCTTCCTATGCCTCCATAAATCCTTCACTAAATATCTTCAGCCATAACTTAAACTCCAAGAATATAAAAAATTATTTTTCTTTCAAACAAAAAAATATTTCTGCATTAATTCATTTTTTCGCCAGAAGGAACAGACAAGACAAGATCAGCCATTCTATCTGCGACGAAATATCTGTTCTTGTCTTGTTTAGTGCGAAAGTGAGATCGGACGCACTCAGGAACAGAGAGATACAGTCTGAGACGGATGTCTAGCTTGGCTATTTTAATCCATTTTGATTAGTGCTCACCAGACAAAATTTTTCTGTGGAGGAAATATCTGGTTTTGTTTGTCCCCTGACTGCGTCCGGCTTAAATGGATAAAAGAATGTTGTGTAATTGCGTTTTCATATCATTTTAAAATATTTTTATTTTAGCAAGTTACGGATTTATTGCTCTATTCACTCTGATAAAATAAAAATTTTTTTGATCCATAAATTTATTTCTTTTTTGAGATGCACTCACCTAGGACAGTAGAGAGTAAAAATTTGTAAATAATTTTTTATAATAAATTTTAATTGTTTTTTGCTTATAAAAAAAATATTAAATTTATAACATTTATAAATTATAAATTATTTACGTTGAGAAGAAGGGCCGAGGCAGCTAAAAAGAAATTATTCTGAATGTTATATTTTCCGTATACGTTTCGGTGCATTTATTAGTGCTCTAGCATCAGGCCTTTATTTTTTTATGCTCAAAGATAGTCTATAAATGCTTGGCATATACATATGTTTTAAATTGTTGATAATTTAACATGTATATTGTTATTGAAAAATGGCGTAGTCCTGATTATTATAATTTGATTGTTTTAAAAAGGAGGTATTTTGAGGACAAAGAAACCTTGTTGAAATTGGTATTATAAAATCACAAAATGTGAAATAATAAGAATTCGTTTTTGTGCAAATACCTCCTTTTTAAAACAATCGAATGTATATTGTTGAACGGGCATACAATGTGTAACTACGGTCATCCAAAAGAGTGAAATGTATGAATGATTCATTGTTACACATTGTATGCCGTTCAACAATATACATGTTCAATTGTCAACAATTGAAAACATATAAACATATGTATATACCAAGCAAGCATTTATAGGCTAACTCTGAGCATAAAAAAAACAAAGGACTGATGATGGAGCACTAATAAATGTACCGAAAAGTATCCGGAACAGTAGCGTCATTTCAACTTTTTCTTGTGGGGAGGGAGGGGGGGGCTGGCCAACATTATTTTTCTTAAAATTTACTTTCAAATAGGTATCTAAAATTTGGCCAAAAGATATTTAATTCATTTATTAATCTTTTACAGTTTAAATACTCATAGATATAATTTGAAATATTTTATTTAAATAAAAAGAATAATATAAAATTTAAGAAAGATCAGAGCTCTTGGGGACAGATCCCCCCCCCCCCTCTTCTCCGGAAAATTGTTATAGCATTCAGAATAATATCTTTTTGGCTGCCTCTGCCCTTTCTCTCAACGTTATCATCACATCATACACTTCTTAATTATAAATTATTTACATTTTTTTAAAACAGTTAATTAAAAAACTGCTTTTTTTCTATTATATGATTCTAAATTATTTTTCTTTTTAGCTGACAAAACTCAATTCAGCAATCGGACTCATACTTGCGGAGAGTTAAATGAGTCCCACACTGGACTTAATGTCAGTCTTTGTGGATGGCTTGAATTTAGTCGAATGTCGAAATTCTTTACTCTTCGCGATGGCTATGGAGCCACTCAGGTTATCATACCTGAAAATGTGAGTATTCAAAAATAAATAAATCAGTGAGAATATATATTATTTAACCTTTTATTTTTATTTTGTTTTAGCGTTCTGATCTTCAAAAATTAATTGAAGAGCTGCCTTTGGAATCAATTATTAGTGTATCTGGTGTAGTGGCTGCACGTCCCATTTCAATGCGTAATGCCGTAAGTTGCATTTATTTTCTCATTTGGTCTAATATAAAAATTATTTTTAACTAGTAATAAAATAAAAATTCGCAAAGGAAGAAAAGTTTCGTTTGCAGAGGGGTTTACTTCACATCCCAAACGACAAAAGTTTCTTTCGCTTGATTTGACTACCAGCCGGCCTTAGATGCCGAAAAAGTCCTTATATACAAAATCTGGCGTGACTGGTCGCACTAGATTTTTTTTGGGTCGAGATATATTTAGTTTCTCATAGCACCTTAGTTCCAAACTTGTGTTTTAAATGTTGCCGCTTGAAATAACTAATGTTATATTTCAAAATTTTAATGTCATATTTGGATATTTTCTACACAATAGAGAATCCGAAATAAATATAAATTTAATAAGAATTGGAACAAATTTTTTGAAGTTCCAACGGGGGAGTCCCATTTGAATAGAAATTAACATGCAATTCCCCAGAGGGATTTAACAATGGCTCTATGGAAGGAAGAGCCAAAAAATGAATTTGAAAAATCTAAAATACTGCCTCAGTAAAATGTGCCTCAAAAGATTTCAAGAGCAAAATGAGAATATACATTTTAAAGAGGATCTTAAAAATAATTTATTTATGAATTTTAATCAAAATCGTTACAGCCAATTTTGAGAAATTCGAAAAAAACTGAAAAAGTAGGTCTACATCAGCAAAGTATACTTCAAACAATTTTCACGAAAAACTTTACTTATATACTTTTTAAAGAGCAAGTATAAAAAACCTATAAAGTAGAACAACAAAAAAACTAAGTCAGAGAAATTTTCTTTATTAAATATATTTTTAAAATATAATTTTCTATTGTAGAAAATGCCTACTGGTTACATTGAAGTAGATGCTAAGAAGATCGAGGTATTAAATCAAGCCAAAACTCTCCCATTTAATATTCGTGACCATAATGTCGTAAGTTTTTATTTTAAAGTTTAATACTTAGATAAAAATAAAATATTTAAATCCTTTATAATTATTTACAGCCCAAAGAATCACTGAGAATGAAATATCGTTATTTAGATTTGCGTTTTCCAGAATTACAAAAGAATCTTCGTTTAAGAAGCAAGGTAACTAAATAGAAATTTATTAATATATTTTATTGCATAAACTAAAATAAATAAATTAATATTATTTTCAGGTCCTTCACGATATTCGTACTTATCTTATTCAAGAGTGCGATTTTGTTGAAGTTGAGACTCCTACATTATTTAGAAGAACTCCAGGTGGAGCTCAAGAATTCGTTGTGCCCACACGATTTGCAGGACAATTTTATTCTTTGGTAATTATATATATATATTTTTTTTTTTTTTTTGAAATATTTAGATGCATGAATTGTAAAATCAATTTATGAATGAGTCAAGGTTTATTCCAGTTAATAAAAATAATCCGTACCGATTAGCAGTTGAGATTTAACACGGTTTTTTTTTTTTTTAAACATTCACTCTTTTTTCTCACTCACACTCACACACACACATTCACACAGTCTTTTCAGCAACTCAGGCCATTTAAGACTTAGACGATAACCGTTATTATTTATAATATCTATTGGGTACCCAAATCTATCTGGTATCCAAATGGCTTAAATAAAATCATCGGACTGCCTGGGGTCCGAACCCGCACACGGGTTTTAAATTGACATTTTTGACAATAATAGACTTTTGAACGTTACTTTTAAAAATTTCTTTGTAAAATTATGAAACTTGGTATACTTACCTTTTTGGGGTCGCAGACCTCGAATTTGCTATTAAAAATTCATTATTTAATTTAAATTAATGAATTTTTAACCCATTTTTTTGATATTCTAAACCAATTTCCTGGTGGAGGTCGATAAAATTCCACCTTTTTTAAAATAA
This sequence comes from Euborellia annulipes, assembly GCA_023213315.1. Lineage (NCBI taxonomy): Eukaryota > Metazoa > Arthropoda > Insecta > Dermaptera > Anisolabididae > Euborellia > Euborellia annulipes. Next base: position 36,569 of record JAKCPI010009004.1, read on the forward strand.
GGGCGACCCTAGTAACCATATTGACACTTGTAACTTGTTCTCAACTGATAAACGGTGCGGGAAAATTTTTCCCAAGTAACATCCATATCCATGCAAAATTGATAACTGGGACTGTTTCAATTGATAAACGGTGCGAGTTCAAATCTCTTCATTGTCTTTTTGATATCCTGCATTAATAAATATAAATAATGTATGTTAAAAGAAATACTCTTATCTATGTATTTTTTTTATATATATTATAATATATAAATAATATGATATATAGGGGTCTATATATATTATAAAACTCTGAATGTTTTAATTGGTAATTTCTAAAAAACGAAGATCCAATCCTTTTACAGTTTTTCTACCCTCAACCTCCACTATCGATGAAACAAAACTAAGACTCGTTTAAAAATTCATTTTACAATTCTCCTTGTTTTATTTAAAATTCTTTAACCAAATATTGAATAAATTATTGATTGATTTAAAAAAATCTGGTGTGTCTGGTTGCACCAGATTTTTTTGAGCCGCGATATATTTAGTTTCCACCAAGATATTAGATAGAGTTCACGATCTTAAATTTATAAACATGGGAAAATATTTATATAATAGTATATAATATAATAAAATTATTTTTAATTTCCAGGTTCAAAGTCCTCAGCAATTCAAACAATTATTAATGGTTGGAGGTATCGATCGCTATTTCCAAATAGCGCGATGCTATCGGGATGAAGGGACCCGTCCTGATAGACAACCGGAGTTTACACAGGTTATTTTTTTATACTTTTTGCATTTAAAATTATACTTTATTTTTATTTATTTATTTTTTATTTATAGCTTGATATTGAATTGGCTTTTACTGATCGTGATAATGTGATCAAGCTAGTTGAAGAGTTACTTTATCACAGTTGGCCAAGAATTTTAGCTCCTATGTCCACTCCTTTTCAAAGGATGGCGTATGCTGAGGCAATCGAAGAGTATGGAACAGATAAACCAGATACCAGGCTTCCCAATAAGGCATTTATTTTTTTTATTTGCTGATATCTATATATAATAATATTTACTTAATAATCGAATTAATTTTTTAGTTAAAAAATGTAAGCGAAATCATACAAAATTCAGAGAGTGAAAAATTGAAAAATTTAACATCAATTGAAAATTTTGAAGCTAAAGCTTTAGTCTTCGATAAAGGATTGGTAAATTCATATTCCTTTTTATTTTAATTTCTAGTCTTAAAAAAAAATTAATTAGAAAATTTATTCATTTTAAAATTATTTTACAGGATCATTTTACCAACTCTTTTAAGAAAACGTTAAATGAATTCATTAACAAAAAATATTCCGACGCAAAGTTAATTACAGTAAAAACTACCCCAGACACTGAATGGAAATCTAACTTAATCAAACTTTTTGATGAAGAATCTGTTGAGAAACTGATTACTAAACTTAAAATTAAAGATAATAATTTAATAATTATGGCATTAGGACCTAAAGCTCAAGTGGTATGTACAATTTTTGAGATTAAAATTAAATAAATTTATTTTGTATTTATCAATATTTTTTTTTTTTTTGTTGCTAGACTCCTGCATTGGGAGAGATTCGAATTTTATATGCTGATCATTTGGAGAAAAAAGACGTAAAAATTCGCAGTACAGGATTTAATTTCATTTGGATTGTTGATTTTCCTCTATTTTTTCCTGGAGCAAATCCTGGCGAATTGGAAACAGCTCACCATCCCTTCACTGCTCCTTTAGAATTAGATGAACATCTTTTAGAAACAGAGCCGCTTAAGGTAAGTTGAAGATAATTCTCTAATCCAGTTTAAGTGTTTTCTCGAGTCCCATACACATAATAAATCTCCAAAATTTGGGAGAAGGGAGGGGGATCCTATATTCACATAAATGAGGCTAAGTACTAGACCCGTGGGCCGCGGGCTGATTGTAACTGGGCCGCGGATGTCAATGAAAAGATAAAAATTATATATATTTATATAAAATTATATATATACACTGGGCCGCACATCAAAAAATTGGGAACCACTGTGCTAGACTATTGGAATAATAACATATCCCAAAGTCAAAGTACTAGACTCTCCCAATTATTTAATTTTAATAGAAGGATATGAAAATACCGGCAGCCAAAAATAAAACACTTTCGATTCCCTTTGAATGTCTAGATGTTTCGGGTAAAATTTATTCACCCATCCTCAGTGAACACTAAAATAGAATACATTTATATATATATAAGCTTATTGATTATAAAAATAAAGTTGAAAATTGTAATTAATAATGAGACTATGTTAAGTCTATATTATTATGCATAGATGACATTAGATTTTTCTATTCAATATTTATTATTAAAATAGAAGTAGTAGTAGAACGTATGTCACATAATTAATTAAAATTATCATCTTTATTTTTATAATCAATATGATTCTATTTTAGTGTTTACTGAAGATGGGTGAATAAACGGTTGAATTTTCGAAGAGAATCGAGAGTTTTTATTTTTGGCTGCCCTCGTTTTCATATCCTTCTAACACATTTCCAGCGATTAAATATCGTAAATTATAAATTTTATAATGAATTCATTAATTTTTTTTTATATATTAATGCTAAACCCTTATAGATAATAATTTTTTAATTAGTTTCAAGACCTATAAATTTGAATTGGATATAACACTACTGTATATACATATATATATATATATATATATACGATAGAAGTCTTCTTTCATTTCGTCTTTAATATATATATATATATATATGGCTCTAGTATTTTTATGGCTTTCTATAATATTTCTATAATACATACTCATACCGAAATTTACAACATGAGCATTTTTTCAAAAGGAAGGGAGCAGAAGCAGCCAAAAATTTTCGAACCTCCAATTTTCGAGGCTTTAAATTTTTGGCTGCTCCTGCTCCTTTCCTTTTGTATAAATCACCAGCCACACGTACTTTCATTGATTATGAGTAAAGCCCGGATTTTTAGGCAGGGTTTTTACCCCTAAATATTCCATATTATATTCAGTAAAAGTATTAAAATATGCAATATATATGACAAAAATATCAAGTAAATGGCTTCCAATTGGAAGTAAATCTTGATTTCTACTGATGTAAAAATAATCATGTTTTATTTTTGCAAGGAAATAGTGTAAAAACAAAAATTGGTCTTATTTTTTTCGCCTACGTTTCGATCTCCAATCACGATCTTCATGAAGGAACTGGCGACCGAAACGTCGGCGAATAAAAATTAAATAAAATATTTTTTATTTAACCTCCTGGCTGAAAGTTCCTGCCAATCCCGATTATAAAAATTGTGTTCCCGTTTGTTATTAAAAGAAAAGAAACCTAGAAATTATTTAAATTTAATCATAGAATTCTAACGCACAAGATATTTTATTTTCTGCTCAACTTACAATCATTACTATTTGATTTAAAAATTTTTTCTTCCGAGTTTCAAGAAACAAGGTGAATATTTTCTAATTGAATCTTCTTTCACTGTGAATCTTATTTTTATAAAATGCAATTGTATGGCCAAACAAACAAGTTATTATTAATATTATAAGGTGGGAAATTCCACATTAAATAAATACTTAGTATTTTCTTACTTCAATATCATCTTCATTTATACCTGGTTATATTGATTTTTATTTTTAGGTCCGAAGCTTACATTATGATTTAGTTTTAAATGGACAAGAAATTGCTGGCGGATCAATTCGAATTCATGATGCTAAAAAACAAGAAAAGATTTTGAAAGATTATCTTAAAATAGATACTGACCAGCTCAGTCATTTGCTTGAAGCCCTGGCTTCAGGATGTCCTCCACATGGAGGTATTGCCATTGGTAAGTAGTTGTTTTTCACTTATAACTAGACCCTCTTAAATATCAAGCATCCTATTGGGTGAAAAAGAAAAAAATATTTTCAAATCTTAATTCTTCATTAAAATTTAATCAATACTCTCGAGCACATCAGGCACTTGTGGCGCCGACTATACTGTCCTCCCTTCCTCAGTCAGCCCACCGTCTTGTGCAGGGCGGATCATAGGCATACGGGATATCTGAATGTCCCTCAAGTTTTTTCAAACACTCGCCCTTTTAATAAAATGTACCTTGTGCATCAAGAACAATTAGGCCTATAAAGACTGAGGATATACGAATAAATTTTGTCCGACTTCTCATTCATCATTTGGTTTCTTTTCTTTGTTGTTCCTGTACTTGCTCTTTCCCAACTTGTATCGGCAGCAATTTCTCTCCTGATTATACTAGATAAAACTGATAAACATAACTCATCAATAATTTAAACTCTTAGGCCCATTCTATACGAGCGCTTTTGGCGCGTATCTAACACCGCGTTTTATACGCTTCAAAACGGGGAGCCAAACGTAAACTTAATCATCTTGACTCATTTAATGATAATAATCAGTCTAGTAGTATTGGCTTGGATTCCCAAAGATCGCCAAGTCCAATCTACTAGTGCAGTCTGCAGGGTATTCCTTGTTCTATACTAGTTTGTTCTTTTCATACTGCCATAGACAGGGGCGTTTTTAAGCATGGGCGAGCAGGGCAACTGCCCAGGAGCCCGGGATGAAAGGCGCCCAATCATTTGCGTGAAAAGTTAATTTAAATTCCTAAACTATGTAACCTTTTTCAATATATGAACATATTTCAGGATATCTCCGATGTTTAATTTACATTTTTATAAATTTTCTTTTAGGTATTGACCGTTTGATGGCTATTTTCTGTAAAACTTCAACCATTCGTGACGTCATTGCATTTCCAAAAGGATCTGATGGTCGAGATCCTCTTTCTGGAGCGCCAGCTCCAATCACAACTGAGGAACGTAAACTTTATCATCTTGACTCATTTAATGATAATAATCAGTCTAGTAGTAGTGGCTTGGATTCCGAAAGATCGCCAAGTCCAATGGAAGTTTCAGATTCAGAAATTCCATCTGTGGATGAGGATTCTATTGAATCTATGAAATTTCAATCAATCCATTTACCATTTTAATATTAGATAAGAATAAGACCATTATTCATACTCTTTAGTACAATCCATGTGCATTAATTTTTTGTGACATGTAATTTGAATAGTTTTAAGAATTTACAATTATTTAGATTTAAATAGTTTTCATTAATAAATATTTCAAATGTAAACTTTTTGAATAGTCACTTTTTTAAAATAATAAATGAATAAAATTTCTTAGATTTTTTTTATCTAGTACATTGATTAATATTCAGTAGTTATGTATTTTTTCTTATAGATTATAATAGTATAGATATTCTTTAAATTTTTCACTAAAAAAAAAAAAAAAAAAATTGCCTCATTTTAATTGATATAAATAATGAAATAAATAAAGTCAAATATGCTACTTTATATTTTATAAATGTTTTATTTAATGAATTAAGATAAAATATAAATTTTTTTCTTATTTTTTAAGTTAACAGGTGATTATCTTTATATTTCGGTGGGGAAAGTCCAGTCAAAAAGTGAGAATTTATCAAGAAATAATAGAAATATATATAGATATATATATATATAGTATATATTTATTCAAAAATTTATGTTTTAAAATAATACACGAAGACCGGCTGAATAAATGGCATTTATCACATAGAAAAAGTATCCACTACTTGATTGAATGTATTTTTACTTTTTATGCTAAATATTATTCTTTTTTTAATTAATTACCAAAAAATCTTAGCAATACAAGACAATATATAAATCTTAAATATTCTTCTAATAATTATGAAATTATAGACATTTTTAAGATAAATAAATATTTTTGAACCAGTATTTTATAAATATATAGCATTTTAAACTTTTTTTAATTTTTCAAATTTATATCAATTTACTAATTTTGATAAATAAATATTTTTTAAGTTTATTTGGCTTCTGAGGCCATGAAGACATTATTATTTCATTTATTATTGCGATAACTTTTTCCGGCCATATATATATATTGGTTTAATTAGATGATTATCGGATTGTCTGGGGATCCGAACCCACTTGAAAATTTTCTTTTTTTTTTTATTTGAAAATATAGGATATGAAATAAAACATGTTATTAAAATTATATCTTATACAAAATTTGCTGATAATTTGAAAACGAAGCTGATATGAAAATGCAAATTTTTTTTATTTACTTAAAATCTATGGTTAAAAGATTTAAGTAAAATATAATTTTATATAACTTTTGTTGTTATTTCATATTTTTTAACTATATTTTTCGTAAGGAATCTCAAGAATGAAAATTATGTTTTTAAAACTTTGAAAAATACTAGTTCAAATTTTTTTTTTTTTTACTAAATTTTAAAATTAAAAGCCACTCTTCTAAAGACGAGATTAAGATAAAACTTGAAATGTTTCTATATCTAAAAAAGACATGGGCGTCGGTAGGGACTGGGGCCCCTTATATGGAATATAAATATAAGATTTATTAAAAATTATTAAGTTTTAATTAAGATATAAAAGTATCTCAAAAAACGATTATTAATTATTATCCCTTTCTATTAAGTATATTTTATATTATTATATAATAATTCTTGTTTTATTACTATCGCTCCACTCCCATTCCCTAGAATTAAATCATCTAGACGCCCATGATGAAAAGATAATATCAGTCATTCATTTCAATACACTTCCATTCTATGTGAACACTTAAACATTTTATATAATAATAATATTAAGGTTTAAATTTTTGAACACATCACATTACCAATTATTTCAAGCCTTATTCTAAATCTACTCCAACAAAATAAGTCTTTTTGTAAAGATTTGTTTTTATAAATATCTTTCGTGGATTTGAGTTTCAAAAGGAACCTCTTAAAAAAATTACGAAATCTTTATCATGCATCGGTATTATATAAAAGTACCTGTTAAGGATTTAGGCGCAACAAAGTATCATATCACAATGAAATACTGACATTAAACATCTGCCTCTAGCTCTTAAATATAACAGAATATAATATGCTATCGACATTTTCAAAGACTTCATTTGCCATTACAATATTATTCGAAGGCAAATTAATTTTGGACAGAAGAACTTAAAAAATATCGCAAATAATATATTAAATTGGCTATTTGTAGTGTGAACGAATAATTAACTGTTTGAAAAATTAAGGGTTAGATTTAAGCAAGTTTAAAATTGATTTTAGTAGATTCGCTTAATAATTTTCAGTTGGAGAAAAATATTTATGCAAATAGCTAATTATTCGTACATTCTTTTGTTTGAAAATGATTAATAAATTTATATTAGTGATCCCCAAACTATACGCCTTATGTTTTGTCTTAAGGCGCCGCGAAAAAATTCTGATATATATATAAGAGCCCTGGGAACCAAAACAGTTAGGGAACCACTGCGTTATATTATTAGTGAAGAATAAATTTTTAATTCAAATTAAATATAAAAAAATATTTTAAAGCTTCTTTTAACAAATTAAATCGAAAAAACTATAGAATAAGATTTAAAAATAAATTATTTATATATATAAATTTAGGCTCCCGAAATAAAGAGTACATTATTATAATAGAAAATATATATTCTATATTTAAATTCTTAATTATTATTAACAATAAACTTATACACTTATAATTTACAAGAAATACCAGGGTTATTCTGTTAAAAAAAAAAATTATAATTAAAAAAATGATGATGAAAATAAAAATATTTGGATTTAAATGTTTTACAAAAATAATTTCCTTCCTCAAAGGAAGATTTTTGGAATTTATTGAGATCCATTTGACTACAATATTAATTAGAGAAAAAAAAAAACAACTTAAAACAATATATATTAGTCGTCTCAAAGTTGAAAATTGCATTGTTTATATATTTGTTGGACGGTGAACGACAATGTGAAAATGATTAAGCGAAAATGGAAAACTATTGGAAAACACAAATCTAATTCACCCATTTGTACATACATTCATACAATATATACATTTTTTTAAGATCAAATTTTAAATTAAATTTAAGGGGTATATATTATCTATGCAAATATACATTCAGAAAGAAATTAGGACATCGTATAAAGTGATGAAAGTTAAATGTATAAATTTAACAATACTTTAGGCAGTTAAAAGATCTCATGATCGTTTTTCATATAGATATATACTGTATGATATATATATATATATATATACATACATATTCACCATCTGAACTATTCAAATAAAAGAATATCTTATTCTGACATATAAAAGGTATACATTTATATATTGTCTGCCCATCATCTAAATCTTATTTACTTTATCCGATGGGGTAGTTTCTTTCGGAAAGCAACAAAACATTTAACATACAAAAGGTGTTGAATTATTATTAACAACAGAACCACCCTGGTTTACAAAAATATAATTAATAAATGCAATTTAAGAATATAAAATAAAATCCACACTTCTTTTTTTCCTTTAATTCGATTCTTCGACAGTGGGCAACCAGAAGGCCATATTAGTGCAGGCAGATGCTAGCATCATATATTTTGGGTTGAACTGGACACACTGGACAGGAGCTGGGTGATCCGCTTGTAAAACACAAACTTTATAGCCAGTATCCGCATTCCATACATGAACACGACCGTCAGTTGACCCGCTGAAGACAAATTGAGAATCTGGTGAGAAACTGGCTTCAATAGGAATGCCTTTGTTATTGAGATGTCCAGTGAAGGTTTGCAACGGTGTACCATGGAATGCGTCGATTAATCGAATAATCGATCCATTAGTGGAGATAAGTATAGTTTTTCCATCTCGACTAAATTTAAGACCTGTCCAGTCACATTCTTTCTCCATGTTAAGTTTAAATGTGATAAATGGGCCTTTATCAAAAGATCTTAAATCGTAGAGCTTAATTGTTTCAGAATTGACTCCGGCAGCAAAAATCAATCCTTCCGGATCGTATGCGGCAATCGGTCTTCCAGAAAGATGCATCAGACCTTGACAATTTGGAGATCTTAAATCCCATAATCGCAAGGTTTTGTCTAATGAACCTGATAGGAAGGTGTCTTCTACTGGCGAAATGCATAAAGTGACAACCTTTTTTGTATGTCCAGGAAAATAACGAATATATTTATTATCGTGTAATGATAAATATCTGATAGTATCGTCAATTTTCGTTGAAGAATGGATAGCAGTATTTTTGGCGTGAGTAAAATGAATTAAATCGACGCCATACTTTTTCGAATTGACAGTTCTCATTTGAGTACCCTTTTCGCAATCGTAAATAACAATTTGATCATCCTCCGAGCATGAAATTAGTGTATCTCCATTCGGAGAAAAGTCTATAGAGTTTATTTTATCCGAATTCTCTCGGAAAACTTTAGCAACCTTAAAGCTTCGCACCACATGATCAACTAACTTCATTTTCATTTTCTTGTTGCTCTTGGTTTTTACAAATAATATTAAGTTTCTTTTATTTTTATTGTAAATTATTTATTTTACAATTAAAAAAATTAGCCAGCGATTTGCTGTTAATTAAAAAACACACACTTCAAAAATACAAAGAAAGGTGGAACGCCGAAAAGTTTATCTTAGAACTCAGAGGGTGCGTTCTTTAAAGTATGGAGTCGGAATAGGAAACATCATAAATGGAAATTTTATTATTTAATTTAAATTCTATTTCTTTTTGAAAATTATTTATTTGAAATGTCAATAATTATATATATATATATATATATATACAGGATATTCTTATTATTAATAATATATTTTATTTCAAAAAATAATGGCTTGCACAATCTTCATGTTTGTCAAGCTTTTTACATGATAGTGGGGGTAGAGGGGGAGGAGAGCTTCTCCTATGATTTCTCCCCCTGATTTCCCCTCATTCTCTTCCTAACCTTTCACTTTATTAATTTTATTCTCTTTTTTGCTTGATCCAGATTTCTTCCGACAGCACCACGCGGTATGTAAGATTTTTATTATTTCATTTTGACATAATCACAATATATATATATGTACTACAATAAAAAAATTTAATAGCATATATTATTTTATAAAAATGTATACTTTTATAAATATTATTATTATTTATTAGAAAAAAATTGTCATATTATCCCTTATCTTTCCATATGTGTGATTTTTATTAGAAATGCTGACCAAGGAGAGTACATCGAAAGAAATTAGAAAATCCTTTTTGGATTTTTTCATCCAAAAGAAAAAGCACGAGTATGTTCATTCATCAAGTACAATTCCTCACGAGGACCCAACACTTCTTTTTGCCAATGCTGGAATGAACCAAGTAATATGACGACATGATTTCATAATATGTCATTCATTAAAATCATTCATTTTCTTTTTATTAGTTCAAGCCGATTTTCTTGGGCACTGCTGATCCCAATAGTGACATGTCAAAATGGATTCGAGTGACCAATTCACAAAAGTGTATTCGTGCTGGTGGCAAGCATAATGATCTTGATGATGTGGGCAAAGATGTATATCATCATACCTTCTTTGAGATGCTTGGTAATTGGTCTTTTGGAGATTACTTTAAGGTAACAATTTCCTTTATTCTTATACTATTTAAAGATTTGAACACAAAATTTTTTAAAATGTCAAAAATTCAATTAATAACTAGATGAATGCTTAGAATAATTCACAAGATCAATACTTTATTCATTTATCTCTACCAATAAAATTCATTTTCACTACATATAGATGTCATAATACATGTCATGATGACAGATGATGAAATTGACAGGCACAACTTTAGACTCAAATATTCAGTCTTCTGTCTAAAATTGTCTGATAGCCCTCTTATTAAATAATTTTAATTTAAAACTTTCAGAAAGAAATCTGTGCCTGGGCTTGGGAATATTTAACTGATATTTGTAAACTCCCAAAAGAGCGTCTTTATGTGACTTATTTTGGAGGTGATGAAAAAGCTGGACTGGAACCTGATGAAGAATGCAAACAAATTTGGCTCAAATTAGGGTAAATAAATTTATATTATATTCTTCACATTAGGGGTGGCCAACACGAGGCTTTCGGACCGCATTTGACCCACTAGAAATCATCCCTGAATTAGTTAAAATGAACATAAATGTTAACTTTATTGTCATTAGTATTCTGCTTTCTCTCGCAGGTCCGTTAGTGACGATTCTTCTTCCTCCTTTCCTGAGCTAATCTTTTCATCCTTTCGTATCCATAGCCCTCCTTTAAATCATCTATCATTTTTCTCCTCTCTCTCACACTGTCCTTCCACCATTCCTTCCAGTACATCTTTCATTAAACAATTTCTTCTTACTTTATAGTACATATCATCAAAAGAACATTACATCATAAGTTATTAATAAAAAATATTGGGTGCGCGGCCCGGTAGGAAATATTATTTCTGAAATGTGGCCCGGCTGCTGAAAAGGTTGCCCCTGCTCTGCTATATATACTAGTTAAAATATATTTATAATTTTACTATTTTTAGAATTCCACCTAATCATGTTTTGCCCGGGTCTATGAAAGATAATTTTTGGGAAATGGGTGAGACAGGGCCTTGTGGTCCTTGTTCTGAACTCCACTTTGATCGAATTGGAGGTCGGGAGGCGGCTCATCTTGTCAATCAAGACGATCCTGATGTTCTTGAAATATGGAATCTTGTCTTTATCCAATTTAATAGGTATTTATATAAAATCATTTTTTACTATAATAATTTTGTTATAATAATAATAATAATAATTCTTATAAATATATGTTGAATAATTTTTTAGAGAATCGGAGACGAGTCTTAAACTTCTTCCTAAAAAACATATTGACTGCGGAATGGGATTTGAACGACTAGTTTCCGTAATTCAAAATAAAAGATCCAATTATGATACAGATGTTTTTATTCCACTTTTTGAAGCTATACAAAAAGTAAGTAATAACTTGAATTAATACTTTTACTTTATTTTAATATTTAAACAATTTTAGGGTACTGGTGCTAGACCTTATAAAGGACTGATCGGTTCTGAGGATACAGAGGGCATCGACATGGCTTATAGAGTTTTAGCTGATCATGCTCGAACAATTACCATAGCACTTGCTGATGGAGGATATCCAGACAATACTGGCAGAGGGTAATTTAAATTCTATTTTAATTCCTACATAAAAAAATATCTCTGATGATCATTGAGGGCAGCAGGGACTTTTATATCAACATTTGTGCAAAATTCTTAATCAAAATTTAAAAAAAAATTAATTTAATTTTCTTATAAAAAATAAAATAAAATTTAATTGATAAAATTATCTAGATATTATATATTAAAAAATTTAATGATTCATTATTAGCTTCCTATTTTGATAATGATAAAATTAATCTTATATTTAAAATATAAATATTTTTATAAATAATTATTTCAAAGAAATTCAAAAATTAAATATACATAGGCTTATTTCAAAAACATAAAGTGTTAAACCCCTTAGCTTGGTCCTACTTCTACAAAAAATTATTCATCTGGGATACGAAAGAGAGATATACCATCATCCCCACTATCATGCTCAAAAAGACTCAATTTGTCCTGGTACGGCCGAAATATCGCCGAGTATATAAATAATTCCTTCACATTCCTTTTTTTTTTTTTTTTTAATTTAAATAATTTTTGATTTGCTCATATCTTCCAACAGCTATGTTTTAAGAAGAATTTTACGCCGAGCTGTTCGCTATGCTACAGAGAAATTGAATGCAAAACCTGGTTTCTTCTCTTCACTTGTAGACACAGTTGTTATTTTACTTGGCGATCAATTTCCAGAACTCTGCAAAGATCCTCAAGTATGTTATATTAAAATCTTTAATCATTCTTAAAAGAATGGCAGGAGGTAGCAGCCAGGAAAGAGCGTCTCCAAAATAATGAAACTCCCAGATATTCGCGACGTTTCGGTCCAAATTTATTTGACCATCATCAGGTAATCAGGAGTTGTCATATGTAAATTTGTATAAACATACTTAATCATATGTTGCTTCGGACTTGTTAATGACATTAAAATTTTGCTCATCTGCAATCGAAGGCTTAGATACTTCCTCACATATCTAAGCCTTCGATTGCAGATGAGCAAAATTTTAATGTCATTAACAAGTCCGAAGCAACATATGATTAAGTATGTTTATACAAATTTACATATGACAACTCCTGATTGCCTGATGATGGTCAAATAAATTTGGACCGAAACGTCGCGAATATCTGGGAGTTTCATTATTTTGGAGACGCTCCTTCCTGGCTGCTACCTCCTGCGAATGGCTTTTTTAAGATATTAATCACAGCCACTTCCACACTCAAGAAACTTTAATCATTCTATTTAGTGGCGCTTTATCCTATGTACTACTTTATCCTATGTCCGAGGTCCCCACAATTAGATTTATAATAAATGATTTCATTATTTCACTAATAAGTATGTAGATGTTTTTACAATTTTTTTATTTTTTTTAAAGTGAAAGTTATTTAGTTAGAGCTACGGGCCCCGAAATTCTACTTTGCCTAATCTCCCAACTAATTATAACGCGCCTCTGATTCTATTTTATTATTAAAATTAATCATTATTTTAATTTAATTTCAGTCAATTAAAGATATTATAAATGAAGAAGAACAGCAGTTCCTCAAGACTCTGTCCAGAGGCAGAAATCTTTTACATCGTACAATTTCAAAATTGCCATCTGGATCAAAAACTATTCCAGGAGATGTCGCTTGGCGTCTTTATGACACTTATGGGTTCCCAGTTGATTTAACTCAACTCATGACTGAAGAAAAGGGAATGGCCATTGATATGACAGGTACCATCGTTTTTTAAAAAAGTTTTTAATTAAAAATTTGCGTGGAAAAACAAAATATTTGAATGAGTAAGCTTTTAAAAAGCTTACATTTTAACATCTTTCTCTTCTGAAGGAGATTGGTTCCTTCTTTTAAATGCCACTCTGCGGCGGAGCTAGAAATTTTGGACCATAGGTAAAATTTGAAATAAATAGCATCTTTATTCCCTAAAGATAGGCGCTTGCCAACTTAATTTATCAATAACGAACAAGAGAAAAAATGTACCGAACAAGGAGCGCCAGTTATCTTTAATTATATAGGCCTACGGCCCTGCTGCTGGGGCATTTTCAATTTTTATTTTTAATTTAGATATTATTCGAAAAGAAAATATAAATCACTATTATTAATAAAAAAAAATGTATTCATTAATTTAAAATTACTTATCGATATCTACACCACTGCATCTCTGTAGAGTTTCTTGCTAGTTCGTTATGATCCATGCATTTTGTAAAATTCTGTATTTATTTTATATTATTTTTTTTCAGCTTACGAAGAGGCTAAAAAACAAGCTCAGCTTTTATCCCAAGGCAAAGTGAATGCAATGGTAGATTCAATTGGATTTGATGTTTATGCCATTACAGAACTTCAAGAGAAAGGAATTCCACCAACTAATGACAATCCAAAATATCTTTATAATACAACTAACGATACAAAAGATGCGCTTTATGGTAAATTAGTTTTTTTTTTGTAATTTTACTTACAAAATTAAAATGTTGGTTATTATTAAATAGCGAGAAGTAGCTATAAACTTTGAATTGGATAAAGGAGACGTTATAGGAGCTAAGGGATTAAATAAAAAAACTTTTATTTAATTGTTAATCGTCGACGTTTCGGTCGCAAGTCACTCTACATCTTGTATTTTGACAATTAATCGTCCTGAGGAAGGCCGTGATTTGCGACCGAAACGTAGACGATTAACTTTTAAATAAAATTTTGTTATTTAATTCCTTGGCTGTGTTGTAAGTCGCTTTGCACAGGGGTTGTCTGCTGCCTTTCAGGGGGTTTTTGTGGGGGTTTTTTTAGTAAAAGGGTTGTAATTTTTTAAAATTTTTTTTATTTTATTATATACACTGTTGTTATTTTGGGGGTGGGGGGGGGAGGGTTCCCCCCCGGGGGGGGGGGGGGTTTTTTTTTTTTTTTTCTTACACACACTCCTCCCCCTTTCGGGGGGACAAAAAAAAATGTGATTATTTCATTTTTTGTATTTTTTTTGTTTTGTTGGGATTTTTTTTTTTTTGTTTTTTTTTTAAAAAAAATTTAATTTTTTTATAAAAAAAAAATAAAAAAGATTTTTTTATTATAAAAATTTTTTTTTTTTTTTTTTTTTTTTTTTTTTTTTTTTTTTTTCTTTTGCTGCTACGTCTCCAGTTATTATTAAAATTTAAGCATAGTCCAACAACCCTATGATAAAACACCAACATTTTAATTAGAGGGGCATTTCTAAAACAATGATAGTCCCAAGTGACCTAAGGTGTAAAGGGGTGACCAAGGACCTAAGAAAATAAATAATTTCATAAATAATAAAAAAAGAAAATTCTATTTTCTCCCTTAAAGTTCTCTGATAATTAATAGATAAAATTTTTTTGTAGAATTTAATAAATGCGCTGCTAAAGTAGTCGCTTTGCGATCTGCAAAACAATTTTTGAATGAGGTCACTTCTGGGCAAGAAGTTGGAGTCATTCTCGATCAGACTAATTTTTACGCAGAACAAGGAGGACAAATATTTGACGAAGGATTCATAGTCAAAGAAGGAGATGAAGTAAGAAAGCTTTTATTATTGTAGTTTTGTTAAAATCTCATTGTCTTGTTTTTTTTTTATTTTTTTAATTTCCTACATATTTTCATTTCTTTAGAGCGTTGAGGTGTCCGTACGCAACGTTCAAGTGAAGAGTGGCTATGTGGTCCATGTAGGATCTGTGGAGGGAACACTCCGTGTCGGGGATTCAGTGCAACTACATTTAGACACCGATAGACGACGTCTTATTATGGGCAACCATACCGGCACTCATGTTCTTAATTATGGCCTAAGAGCCGTTCTTGGCGAAGAGACTGACCAAAAAGGTTCTCTTGTGCTTTCTGACAGACTTCGTTTCGATTTTAGTAACAAGGTATCTATTTCCTCTTTATTATTTTGTTTTTAATTTTATAAACTGCAACAGCTACACTCGTTGTTGGATATTTAAAAGGTAAAACCTCGTCCCAGAATTAACAAAAAATTATCTTGTTTTTATATTGTATATATATATACATTAAATTCATTATAAATTTCTCTTAATATAAACATTTTTTTATGGGCTTCTGATACCAAAGGTCACGAGTTCGTATCTCATCCCAGACGACAAAATTTATTTTTATTCAATTGGATACCAATATGGACGAGGTCTAAATGGCCTCCGATGCCGAAAAAGCGTTTTTTTTTAAGGTCTTTTTCGACAACTAAGGCCTTTAGACCCCATCCCTATTTATTTCAAATGATTTATAGTCAAATCAAATGAAATAAATTTTTCTCGCTTGGGACGGGAAGCGAACCCGGGACTAAAAGGAATAAAAAAATATTTTTTTTATAACTTATTAAAATTTTTTTTTTTTTTAATCTAGAAAGAAAATTCAATTAAAAGATTATTAGTAAAATTTAAATTTTTTTTTAAATTATTGTTATTTATCAAATATTAATTAATTTAAGAAATAAAAATAAATTATTTAAAAAAAATAACGCAAGTCCAATGTCAGACTTTGCAGTCCAAAATAAGCTTTCTGATGAGCTAGAGCAGGCACCACCATAGACATCTAAAACATTTATTAGCAATAACAACAGCTTTTGAGTCTACTTCATCTGATTGAGGTAGATATGTAAAATTTTTGGAAAGACAGGAAGCGATCATTTAAACCTACTATTATATTTAAATACATAAATTTCTACTAAAGCTAATTTTTTTTTTAATTTTACAGAGTGCTATGACTGTCGCTCAAGTTAAAGCTACTGAAGATATTTCAAATGAATTAATCGACCGAAATGAACTTGTTTACACTAAGAAATCGGCTCTTGGAACGGCGAAAAACATTAAAGGATTACGAGCTATGTTTAATGAGGTGAATACTCTACGTTTCTTCTTCTTCTTTTCCTTCCCTAGAGAGAAAAAGTATAATGATAACATCAGAAATTCGATGTCTAGAAGTTTTGAGTGTGGTCCGTTAGTCTGTGTTTAAACAAAATATGTTTAGAACAAAAAAAAAAAATAATAATAGGCCCAAATTTGATATTTAAGTGAGGGTCGCGGGTTCGGATCCCAGGCAGCAAACAATTGTGATTAATTATAATGGTAATAAGTAATGAAGAGAAATACAGCTATGGTTTTTTCTTTTTTATTTTACTCAGCACTCACATTGACGTTTCGATTATGGTAGAGATCATCTTCTGAAACTGGCCTCCGACCTATAAACGCTGTATATATTGTTTAAGATAACAAATTTGCGAGATAAGTTCGTGTTTGATTGGGCAAAAATTGCGCCCCCTGGAGTTGAACCAGGACCTCCACGCTTTCGCGGCGGACGGAGTCATGGTTCGACTCCAGGGGGCGAAATTTTTGCCCAATCAAACACGAACTTATCTCGAAAATTTGTTATCTTAAACGATATATTGACTGACTTATTTACAGTCTATTTGAGCGTTGTTTAAAAAAAAAATTCCATCTCTTCTCAAACAAAGAAAGCTCTACCTAGCTGTATATATAAATTGTATTTGACTCGCAATTACTGTATATTATGTATATAGTCAGGAGATTTGAATATATGAAAAATCCTACACATACATTAGGACCAGCCTACATGCTCTGAAGGTGATCTCTACCGGGATCGAAAAGTCAGCGTGAGTATAAAAAAAAAGAAAAAATCATAGCTGCATTTCTCTTCATTATTTATTTATTTATTTAATTAAATACGGGTCACGCCCAGTTTACGAATCTATTTACAATAAAATAAAATAAAATAGATGGTTAGAAAAACAAAGACAATTTAAATTATAGAGTTATAAGTACAATAAAATATCAAGCAGAATGCATTTCAACAGCCAAATGATTCAGAACACTGCCAACCGTCACAACACAATAGTCTTTATTTTCTTAATGTTCGAATGGAAAAAGTCCAACAGACCCAGTTTATGTAGTCTAGTTATTGGAGCGTTATAGACGTAATTTCTATTGCATTGCTCCTCAAGGAAGATGCCCCTATTCCTGGTGTTGTGATTCGTTTATTACCATTATAATTAAACACAAAGCTTTAACTACATTGAAATTGTGATTAAATTAGCTATAGGCCTATGTATAAGAAATAGATATATTTATTAATAATTATTTTACAACACAAATTAGTGCGGGGACCTTCAATTTTTAAAAAAAATTGCATATAAATGTTAGAGAAATTTGTTGCCATGGTATTCTTGTAGATAGACATTGAATTAAAAAAAAAAGTCTTATTTTGATTCTCTCCCCTCCCCATTTCTAATTAGCCTATATACTGGTAGAAGGGAAAGGGATACAGGCATTTTATTTCGAAAATTATAATTCATTAACAATCCGATCTTCCCTCTCTCTCTTTCCCCTTCTCTGTACGACATCCCTCCCTCTTGCTAATTAGCCAATCAGAAGAGCTCAATTCCTGGCGCCATAATTCGCGTGCTATTAAGGGCAGGTGAGATGCCTTGCCTGCTCAGTAGAGGGGAGGTCTTTGATTAGTGTTAATCCACGTCACTTTTGGGAAGAAAACCGAAGCGTCCTCAGTTTATAGGCTGCCATTATGGCGACTGGTCACCTCGCTCTTCCGCTCGTCATTTCTCAACCTTTTTATCTAGGTATTTCAACTCTAAATTACTAATCATTTGTTTATTTTACTCTTTAATGGTTAAATATTTATTATTAATATTAAAATTTATAAATAATTTATAAAATTTATAAATTTCCGTATATGAGTGTCGATGCATACTATCGAATAGGATTTTTCCTTGATTTTTCTCTCGACTTTAGTCAGCGATTTCTCTGCAAATTTTATTTTATCCATTTTTTAGAAGCAAAATCTTATGTATGTTATCAAAATGTCATGCTATGGGTTTATTATCTCTTCTATAAATTAATATTATGTGTTATATGATCATTTTGACTAATTATTAAGCGCTTTCTCTTAATTGAATATTACTTTGATTAAAACTAAAGTATAGTATATCAAAAGAGAATAATTTTTCTATTATGAATGATCCTTGTAATACATATACTTAGTATTTCTATAGGCCTACCAAACACGTCCATACTTGTTTAAGTAGTATACAGTATATAAATGACTAATATTTAATTAATAGGCCTACCTGTAGTTAAAGATAGAATGTGGTTTAGAGATGAAATTAATTTTCAGCATTCTGTAGGCCCGGTAAAAGGGAGCTAGAATATTTTTTTTAATTAACAAATGGCTACTATCCTTTTAAAGTGAAATATAAAGTATCCTGGCTTATGTAGAGAATATGTTAATAGTTTTTTTCTATGATAGGTAAAATCTGATGTGACTAACGTTCAATCAGATTTTTGGCTTATTTTTTTTCGATATCCTCAAAATTTTCTTTTACGATTTTGATTATTAATAAGATAAACCAATTTCTTAAATGTAGGCATATACCCAATTTAATCAAAATCGTTAGAGTGATTTAATTTTTTTTAGATTTTCCGAATTTTAGAAAATCTAAAAAAAAAAACCAAAAAAATTTGCCAAAAATCTGGCTATCTCACAACTTTCATAACCAGCGGTTCCCAACCAGTGGGCCGCGGCCCCCTTATGAGCCGCGGGCTTATTGGAACTGGGCTTCGGACTTCTAAGGAAAAATAAAAATTATATAAGCCAATATATATATATATATATATATATATATGTGTTTACATTTACATATACATTGGGCCTCAGCGGTTTTTTAACTAAAATAGTGGGCCGCAGATCAAAAAACGTTGGAAGCCGCTGCTCTATACAATTCAAGAAAAAACAAGAATGTTTTAAATTAAATTGATAAAAAATTTTAGGTTTATCCAGATCCAGTTCGTGTTGTTTCAATTGGAATCCCTGTTGAGGATTTAGAAAAGGATCCATTTAGTCCAGCTGGAACAAAAACCTCTATTGAATTCTGTGGTGGCACGTAAGTTTTATGTCAATAATTTTTTACATACTTATATTATTAAAAAGAATATATATATATATATATATTCTAATATAATATATAAATTGAAAATATCCTTTATTTTCAAAAATTTAGGCATTTGAACCGAACGGGTCACATCGGACGACTTGTTATTGCTAGTGAAGAAGCAATTAGTAAAGGAGTTCGGCGAATCGTCGCCTTAACTGGACCAGAAGCTACTCGAGCTCTGAATAAGTGTGCTGTGCTTGAGAATGCTTTGAACAACCTTCAAACGGAATTGAGAGCCACTCAACTGACTTCTGCCAACTCGAAAGAAATGGTCAAACGCATCGTGGAACTCACTGATGATGTCAGTCACGCCGTGATTCCCTATTGGAAAAAGGTAACAAGTAAAGAATTTTTATCAAATCCTGACCAAAAACAAAGAAGCATTATTTTAACATAGTAAATGGTAGAATAAACTAATTTGAAATTGGAAAAAGGAGACTTCCCGGGAACAGCGGCCAGGATAACAATTTTGCTTGCCCTGAGGATGAGTGCGACTAGCGCCCGAAACGTCGGCAACGAAATATAAAGCTTTTTATTTATCCTAGCTGCTGTTCTCGGGAAGGCTCCAGTTTCCTTTTTCCAATTAAATATCTACGCCCATTCAACTCAAGAAATTCTACTAATTTGAAATTTTTCTCTAAGGATGAAATTCGAAAAACATTAAAAACTCTCAAGAAGGAGTTAGATGATAAGGAAAGAGCCAGCAAAGCTGCTGTAGCCAATCTTGTTGTAGAAGAAATAAAGACCTCTTTGACAACGAATCCTCCAGGAACAATTCTTGTTAAAGAATTGAAGGCATTTTCTAATACAAAGGTACGGTAATTTTAATTTCATTTCTTATATTTTTTTTTTTAATAACTAATCATAATTCCAGGCATTGGATAGTGCTCTTAAACAAGTAAGATCACTCGCTCCCAATACAGCTGCTATGTTCTTCACAGTCGATCCAGATGCTAAGAAAATATTTTGCCTTTGCTCAGTTCCTGAGGTAAGGTTAAGATATTTTATTTATCTCTTAGAAATGTCATTAATGATTAAATTTTTTTTTATTTAGGTTGCTATTAAACAAGGATTAAAAGGAGGCGAATGGGTGAATCAAGTGAGTAAAATTCTTCAAGGAAAAGGTGGTGGAAAACCAGAATCTGCTCAAGCTTCTGGTTCCAATATTGGAGGACTTGAAGAAGCAATCAAAACTGCAATCTCTTTTGCTAAAGGTAATCATACTTAAATATGTATATAAGAGCATGCCTATCAGTTCGTAAAAATTTGAAATATTAATTAAAAAAAAAAAAATTGTTTTTAAATAAACGAAGGAATTCGATGGCTGAGTGATGAAGGCTAAACGCACAAATTGAGCAAAAACGTTTTTGCCTAAAACTGTTTTTTCAATGCTTTTCTATGGGCCAACGCACACCGAAGAGACAAAACACAAATGGACATGATTCGACATCATTGAACAAAATGTTTTGCCTTTGAGCGTTTTGCTCGATCGGTGTGCGTTGGCATTGAATAAAACGTTTTGCTCTTGGACAAAACATTTTGTCCGAAAACGTTTTTGATCAATCGGTGTGCATTGGCATAGAGCAAAATGTTTTGCCTTTGAGCGTTTTGCTCGATCGGTGTGCGTTGGCATCGAGTAAAACAAAACGTTTTGCTCTTGGATGTTCGAAAACGTTTTGCTCCATTGGTATGCGTTCAGCCTAAGAGGACCACGGACAGACATAGGACAGGAATAGATTTAGATGTTCTTTTTAATATACTGTTAAAATAAGGATATTTGACGAATATTTTTATTAAATCTAAAACAAGATTTTATTTTTTTTTTAATTTTTTAGGGAAGCTTGAAGGAGGTGTCGTTAAAGGATCTACATCTCAAACTCCTCTTGAAATTAAAAAAACTGCTTCACAATATCCTCCAGTACAATCATCGAATCCTGTACTCTATGTCCATGTTTCAACAATGGCCAAAGCTTATAAGGCTTTGATTGCAGCGAAATATTCCCGTAAAGAATTGACTGTCTTCAAATTAGTTGATGCAAACCAACAACTTCAATACCCAGCACTAAAAATTGACGGCCAATTTATTTATAATAGCAATGCATTTGGTTACCGTTTAGCTTCTAAACAGCTTCTCGGTTCAAACGATTATGATCGTGCCAAGGTGATTGAATGGATCAGTTTCACCGATAATGATTTGGAATCGAATATCTCCGCTCTTACTTATCATCAGTTCGGTGTTGCTAGCAACGTTAATAAGAAACAAATCAAGGAATATTTATTGAAATCTTTGACTTATCTCAATAACTATTTGTTAACGAAAACTTACTTAGTGGGCGAAAGAATATCTCTAGCTGATATTATTGTTTTCTGTTCTCTCCTGCCGTTATTTAAAACTGAAATGAATATTTCTGAATTATCTCTAACCGCCCTTAAGCGTTGGTACTTGACCATCGCTCATCAGCCAGAAGTGAAAGAAATTGTTGGAGATTCCGAATGCACAGAAATATCAAAAAATAAGAAATCTAAGTAAAATCTTATGGAAGATACAGGAGAGAATAATGTCTTGAAAAGCGAAATTTTTATGATTTTGAAAATTGGAATCCGGTTGTAGATGAATCTATATGTTGAATAATAAAATTAACACTTTGGTCGAAATTTTATAAAAAGTGCCATTGACCAAATCAAATGAATGGTTATTAAAAGGATTGGTGAATATTTTTTTATAAAAAATATTCATTTTATTAAAAGTTGATTTTTATAGTCTCTGGTTTTAAAATGAATAAATAAATAAATATATTTATTCTCTATGGAAAATTAAGTATTTTTTTTAATGTTAAGTGCTCTGAATTTTTTGTTTTCTACAGTATAATTTTCTTTAAGAATTATATATATATCACTGACTTTTTGTGAGTGGATGGCATGAATTACCCGAGCTAAGGGCAGCCTTCATTCTCTCTAAAGCCTTACATCAAATCGTCTTGAATCTTCCCTCGGTCGCATCTCTATTCAAAATTAGAAATGACGACCACGAATAGAGTTAAGATCAGGACAGAATAAGTTACGATTATATAATAATTATACGCGTATTTCATTATTTAAGACAAAGTGTCAAATCTATAAGAAAATTATACGCATGGTTTCCAAATCCGCTTCCTTTATATTCCCATCATCTTTTATAATAATTCTATACTTTTACAGGTTTGCTGCCCTATTCTATCACATTTTTATACATTGTTCACACATGATATCGCCAAAATTCTTTCCGAAGAGCTATATGAACTAATGAAGAAGAACAGTACCACTGCTAATTCAAAAAAATTGTAATTAAAGTTTTTAATACTTCGTGGCATTTTATTTTAAAACTTATATATATTTTGAATAAGTTGAAAAATCACAGTAAGAAAAGGAAAAATTACTGGAAGAAACAACTCTTTTCCGTCGGTTGATTGGTCTTTTCTGATCATTTAAATAATATTAAGATGAACTAAATTAATCTCACTCAATTAAAATTATTATCCAGAAAAAATTAAATAAAAAGTGTGCATGTGACCAGAGGTAGCTTCTTGTGCTAGGGGAGTTCGCATGGCTTTCCAAGCAAGAAAAATTTATTTCAATTGAATTGGCTACCAGTTACTTGGACTAGATATTAAAAAAGAAGAAAGTGATTTTCATAGAATTTCACAAAGTTCAAAGTGTAGAATAATAATCTACTTTTCCAATTCATTCGTCATAATCAGATCTTAGGTAAGAATTATACTTCCATAAAAATTTTACTTATCTTTTAGATCAGCGGTTCCCAACCCAGCACTGTGGCCGCGGGCTGATTGGAACTGAGCCGCGGACGTCTAAGAAAAGATAAAAATTATATATATATATATATATATATACTGGGCCTCAGCGTTTTTTTTTTTTTTTTTTTTTACGAAAAATGTGGGCCGCACATCAAAAAAGGTTGGGAACCCCTGGTTTAGATCACTGCAAATTCCTAATTTTTCATTTCTTGACAAGCCTTTATTTAGAGTTTTCTTTATTTTTAACCCTTTAACAATTTTCAAACAAACTTTACCGTCTTTTTGAATTAGATCTTTTAATTAAAAATTACAATATTTATTAAAATTCATTTCCATTTTCTGTTTGACATTCTTTATCTGTTTTTTCTTCTTTTGTTTTTAAATTGAATTCCTCTTTTCTAAAAATCAAAATATTAAAAATTAAGTAATTCAAAAGGGAGATAATCTTTCTCCAACATACAATTGTTCTATTTCCTCTTGAAGAAGAGATATTTGTTTCTCTGATTGAGCCAATTGGTTTTGTAGGCTACTGACTAGACATTGAAGCTGAGCCTGAGACTGATACGCTTGGTCCAGGATTCGAGTCAGAGACCTGTGACTTTCTTCGTATTGATTCAAACGCTGATTCATTGTCATCCTCGACTGTTCCCACTTGAAAAAATAAGGAGACAAAAGTAAAAATACTTTATATTATTTTACTAAAAGAATTTTGGGGAAGAGGTCAAATAAAGAAAAAAATAAAAAATCGATTAATAGCTCTATCAATTTGGCTATTTTACCTTTTCAGTAAATATTTCTTTGATAGAATCATTTTCTTCATTAATTGATCGATTTTTTTCCACCTCTAATTCAGCTAAAATTAAGAACAAAATCAATTAATTTTAATTTTTATCATATCGGATCAGATGAAAGTGCTTTTACATTGAATTTTATTATGAATGAAAAAAATTTATTCAAAACCTTTGAGGCCAACTACCCATTTCTCTGGCCTGTTCAATAATTCTCTGCGCCCCTTGCCCTGCTGCTTCCCCCCCCCCACCCCCTGGGTCCGCGGGGGTGTTATTTACGCCCCTGCGCCAAACTATTCCGTAGAAGGGGCAGAAAAATTTGCAACATCATTTTAGGCCTTGGGCGGAGCTATGCCTAGTTACGGCACTGCTATTAGGAAGTATCTTGTTCTTACCTGCGAGGACAGTAGCTCGTACTTCTGCTGCCTCCGCCCTGGCTTTCAATTCCTTAGTCTCTTTCTCAAATATTAACTGCATCGTTTGCATTTGCATCCCGAGAGTTGCCGCTGTTTTTGTATGATCCTCTAGACGTTTCAATTCCATTTCAAATTTCTTAATCTGACTGCAAATCAAAATAAAATTAATATATATTTGAAAATAATACACATTTGAATAAAATGAAAGGCATAAATAATATTTATTAATTAAACTTACGCATTTAGAGCGGCCATTGAGGTCCTTATTTTGGCTTCACCAGATCTGGTACTAGCCTCAAAGGCAGATAAAGTTCGGATGCGACGATTTTGTTCTTCAATAGTCCGGGACATTGAATCCAATTTCGCCTGAAAAAAATTTATTAAGATTAAAAATTATTTCGTTTTTAAAATTTTCAAATATAAGAAAATTTTAAACCTGATCCAGACTAGCTCTATTTATAAGCGCTTCTCTCTCGCTTTTAGTTGCCTCCAATTCCGCCTCCAATCTTGCTTCTTTTGAAGCTGCAGCAGATCTTTCTGCTTGCCATTCGTGAACTTTATTTGAAGTAAAGGACAGTTGAGAACGGCTTACTTCTCCATTGCTTCGTTCCCGCTCTAGACGTTGTTCCAGTTCTAAGTTGGTCTGAGCTGCATGGACCAACTCTAAACGAATAGAATCTACTGTCTCCTGGAAAGATTTTGCTTAATTATCTAAATATATTTTCTCCGTTAGCTCAATCTCAGCTTCATAGCGGATAGAGTTTATATGAGTTGGGAGAATTAGAAGATTACTTTTTGAAAATATACACCCAGAGACTTTCAAGTGAGTGACCACAAGCTTCGAGTCAAAATAGACTAATTTTTTTCTGCATATTCCCAGTCTTTCTTGTCTGCTCAATCTTCCTCTTCATCAGGCATCAATTTCAGGTCATCTATTTCTCTTCAGACTCGCTTTTTAAAATGACCAGAGGGGAATAATAAGGTAAGAAAACAATTTTTTTTTAAATAAAAATTTAAATAGGAACCCGGTAGGAGAAATAGCCAAACAGCGCTTCGTTAGAAAAAAAAAATTTTCCTCGTCTAATTTTATATTTACATTTTATAGTTTTCTATTTCTACATTATATTAATAATTAATAATAATAAAGGTGTAATTAATTCATTGAGTTGCCCACGGTCTTAGTGTAGGGATTAGCGTGCTGGCCTTCTATACCAAGGGTCGCGGGTTCGGATCCCAGGCAGTCGGATGATTTTATTCAAGACATTTGGATATCAAATGGCTTAAATATGAATGCCTGGACTCCCAATAGATATATTATTACCGGTAACATACGAGTATCGTTAAAAGTCTTAAATGGCCTAAATTGCCTAAAAGACTGTGTGAATGTGAATTCGTGGAGTTAATATTTTATAATTAAACTCACCCTTTTCATGATTAATTCATCCATACATTGAAAAATTTGTTGTTCAAGAGAGAAAAAGTCAATATCGGAAAATTCTTGATTATTTGACATTTTGATATAATACAAATTAAAACAAATTCCTATTTAAATTATCTAAGGGCAGAAACTTTTAAGGTTAGCATTGTTAAAAGATTCATTATTGAAATAATTAAGAAAATTTCATCAAATTATATATTTTGTTTAATAATTATATTACACGCTAAATTTTTTAAAATAATTTCTACACAAAAATTATAAATTAAATACAATTTTTTATTTGTAAAAAAAATGATAAATTAAAAAAATCTATTAAATTTACAATTTAAGCTAGCTACCAATAATAAAGCACGGCCATTTATACAGGGCCGGAACTAGGAGATTTTTTAGGGGGGGGGCAAAACTTAATTTGCCGCCCCCTCCTTAAAATTTTCCATGCAAAATTCATATCATTTTACCTTTTTTTTTTAAGTAAATCTTTCTTTAATTGCCGCCCCCTGAAATCTGCCGCTCGGGGCACATGCCCCCACTGCCCCCCCCCCCTCCCCCTAGATCCGGCCCTGAATTTATACATGTATATGAACGCGAGTAATGCAGCGGTTCCAAATTTTTTTTTTCGCGCCCACGCCCTTGCTTAGAATTTAAAAAAAAATTATGAAGAGGCCTATTCCTTATATAAAAATATATTTATATACACTGAAAGGATCCGATATGAACATGGGGGTAACTAGAGAATTTGGCTGGGGGGGGGCATGGGGCCAGCTATCCTCCGGGGGGCCTGGAAAGCCCCATATTTTCTCAATTTTTCTTGGGGCAGAGAGCTTTCTGGGGGGGGGGGGCACGAGCCTTCTGGGGGAGCCGCCCCACCCCGGTTCGTGTTCGATTGGGCAGGGAGCGCAATTTTTGCCCAATCAAACATGAACTTATCTCGCAGTTAATTAATTAATTTTATATCACAAAAATAAGATCGAACGAGATTCGAATACTAAAAAAAACAGAACGAAAAACGGCGCCCCAGTTGAGCTTCGCCCCCTTCCCCCTCAAAGGCTAGTTACGCCGCTGATCTCTAGAAATTTACCTTAAGACGATGCGCCTCATACCCCTAGTGGTATGGGTACTAAAGAGATCTCCCTATATATTTTTCTCAAGGTTCCAAGAAAAATGAATAATCTACATCTCTTCCATTTGACCGTGTCTTCAGTGGCGTCATTTCAACTTTTTCTTGGGGGGCAAATTTTTCTTGGGGGGGCAAACATTTTTTTTTCTTAAAATTTACTTACAAATGGGTACTCAAATTTAGCCAAAACATATTTAATTAAATTAATTGTTTAATTTTGTACAGTTTGTATACTCGTAGATGTATTTTGGAGCATTTTATTTAGAATAATATAAAATTTTATAAAAATCAGAGCTGGGGGGCAAATGCCCCCCGCCCCCCCCCCAAATGACGCCACTGCGTGTCTTGCTTAAAACAATCCAAGTTATAGAAGCTAGATAGGAGAGAAATTCAGTTTTTATTTCCCTCAACCCGATCCTTTGCAAAAATATATAAAATATTAGGTTTAGTTATTAAATTTTAATTAATTACAATTAAGATCATTAAAATTCTGATTCTACATTTTCTAGATGAATCAATGTCCCCGAGCCAGGACAGCGTTTTCATAAGTAAAAAGGGCTGCCTGCCAGCTAGTATCGGGTCGTCGTCGATGATTGTTTTTTCTACGTAAAGCTGGAGCTCCAGGAGCAACCGGTTGGGTTGATATGGTAGACGTAGCTATCATCTGTTGGTTCGGAGAATGCAATTGCTTCTGGTGAGATGTCATCGTGAGTCGGGCTTTCGATATCAACCGAGGACGAGTTTGAAGTAGCTCGTAGTCCAAAATCGGTGAGCTTAAACAATTTATTACATTATATTAATTTAATCGACTTTTATTCCCTTTTCCTAAGCCTGAACACACTTCAATTGAACAAAAGGTTTTGTCCAAGAGCAAAATGTTTTGCTCAATACCAACGCAAACCGATTAGGCAAAATGTTTTGCCATTCAGCAAAATGTTTTGTCATTGATCGTTTTTGTCTAATCGGGGTGCTTTGGCATTTTTTGCTCAATGGCCGAACATTTTGTCCCATGCCATCGCACACCGATTGAGCAAAACGCTCAATGGCAAAACATTTTGTTCAATGATGTCGAATCTGGCACATTTGTGTTTTGCCTCCTCGGTGTGCATTGACCCATAGAAAAGCATTGAAAAAACAGTTTTAGGCACGATTAGTCAAAAACGTTTTGGCCGAAAACTCAATTGGTGTGCGTTCAGCCTAATTTTTATTTCTCTTACCTATATTTTAATATATAGTGAGAAAGTTAGATTCATGTCAAAAATGATGTGGAGATTTTGATGGATATACACGTTTTGAGGTCCCCTGAATCGGGACCCGCAAATAGTTCTTTGGGTACATGTGTGGCTATGTCTGTGTGTAACGATTTTAATCATGAAGTAAATGAGCTTCGAGGTTGAAATTTTATATTTAAATAAGGTACCCTCCCAGATAGTTAAAATAAGATTTTGAACAAAATCGGCCAAAAAGTACTAGTCCTTTACTGATGTACTTTTTCAGTTTTTTTCGATTTTCTCAAAATTGACTATTAAGATTTTCATTAAAATTCATAAAACAACTATTTATTATTAATAGATGCTCTTTAAAAAGTATATCAGTAAAATATTTTGTGAAAATTGTTTGAAATACACTGATGTACTTTTTCAGATTTTTCAAATTCATTTTCCGGCTCTTCCATAGAGCCAATGTTAAATCCCTATGGGGATTTCCATGTTAATTTCGATTCAAAAGGGGGTCCCCTTTGGAACTTTTTACATATTTAAAAACTTTTTCCAATTCTTATGGAAATTTTGTATTTATTTAGGATTCTCTAAAAATTTTGAAAAATAACCATAGTTTATTTCAAGCAGTCAACATTTAAAATACACAGAGACTTTGGAAATTTTGAATCAATTGACTTTTTTACTTTTTACTTTTTAAGTGGTCAAGTTTGGGAAACTAAATATATCTCGATACAAAAAAAATCTGCTGTGCGTTAAGTCACACCAGATTTTTTAAGTTAGCTGCTGGGGTCAAACAAATATACCTAAATTGTATTCATACCTGATATCGTTGTTGTGAGCCCGATTCCAAGTATTAGACACTTTGTGGCCAACAGCGGAAAATAAAACAGCAATTTTTTGCCCTGCCGAGTGGAGTTTTTCTCGAGTTACCAATTTGAAAGGCCATTTCTTAAAACCCATCTTAAAATTGGAAAAATTCATTAAGGATCCCTTGCCAATGAGATTCAAAAGACTGTTGAAACAAACATTGAGACCGAATTTAAAAGAAAACCAATTGGCAGATAATCCGTTTAACTTTGGAAGCCTTTCAGGTGAATTTAAGCTTTCACATAACTCAAGATATATTTGCATTTTTGCAAATAAAATAACAGAATAATCAGTGACATCATTAAACTTTTTGACGATGATGAGTACAAATTACTTTTTAATTAATACATAAAAAAAAAATCTCCAATTGAGGTCGAATAATAACTATTATAAAAATAATAAAATATGTATTTTAAAATTATTTGACTCTCATGCAGAAAGCTGGGTTTTAGACCTTGGAGCTCTAGACAGAGGCGTCATTTGGGGGGTGGGGGTGCCCCCCCCTCCAAGGGCTCTGATATTTCTTAAATTTTATTATTATTCTAAATTAAATATTTCAAAATATAGCTATGGGTAAATTGGAAAAGATTAATAAATTAATTAAATTAAATATCTTTTGACCAAATTTTAGATACCTATTTGAAAGTTTTTTTTATTTTTATATTTTTTAACTTAATTAAATGGCCGTCGGAAAACCCATTTGGCAATGGCAAAGTAAGTGTGTTTCAGATATAGGAACCCAAGAAAAAAATTTTTTTTTTTAATCGGGGAATATATCTGACTTCTTATTCTCCGAGATCCTTATACACTGGTTCACAAATTGTAAATGTGACCAGTGATTCTGGTCTCGGTATATTTGAAAGTAAATTTTAAGAAAAAAAAAGTTTGCTCTTCCCCTCCCCCCCTCCCCCAAGAAAAAGTTGAAATGACGCTACTGGTACTAGATAAAATTCATATAAAATTTGCTTCTTTAGATACTTGATAATTTCCACTGAATTTGCAATATTGACAAATTTATAAAAAAGGAATAAAGGATAAAAAATATATATAGCTATATATATATATTTTTTTTTGTGAAAGAAAAATGCTAAATTTTCAGCAATTTTTTATTAGTTAATAAGGTAATATTTCCAAATATTTCGGAGACCTATCGGCACTCTTTCTTCAGTGGATTTCACCTCTTTCGCCCCTTACAATTAAAACGCTTGGAAGCGAGCATGTTATTCGCCCGGCAATTATTAATCATTTTTCTTTCACAAATAAACCAACTTCAGGAACACCACTTAAGGAGAAATAAAAAAAAAAATTAATTAGAAATAAAATTGAATTTAATAAATTTTATTATAGATATTTATTAGGAAAAAATTTACATGAATATTTTCGATAAATACGAAGGAAGTTTTTTTTTTCTAATTTTTGCATTTGAGCGCAGAATTAAAATCCCCCTCGACCAAATCGCATATGTCCATAATCGTCGAATTGCATCTCGCCTCTTTTGCCGAATCTCATATGGCCATAATCATCGGAAGATTGTCTTTTCAGGATTTCTTGTATCTAAAATTCATGATCAAAAAATCAAAATTATATTAGAGAAAAATTAATATTTAAAAATATTATAAAAATGATAGATGTTTAAATAATATCAGTTATCAGAGGAGATGTAAGGCTGTAGATTAATTACTCAGGGGAACGGTGATTTTGTTGCCCGAGTATTTGAAGGTATTCCTGGATATTTGGGTAGCTCTGATTCCAAAAATGCCACAGTCTTTTTTTTCTGTGTTATATGAAGAAATGAAATTTTTTATTTATCCCATCGATGATCCAGAGATCTATCTTCAAGACAAGGTTTTTAAAAAAAATTTTGACTGTCTTCTTAACTACCATCAGAGTGAATAAATTGTGGAATTTGCATTGCCAAGAAGAATATTCCGTATATTGTAATAAATACTCAAATTTTACACATGACAATTGAAAGTGGCAGCGAACATTTTTTTTGAAATTGATGGAATGTGGCTGTGAGATATCAATGAGATGAGTGTGATGTGGAGGACAGCAGCCAGATAGGTAGCCTCTATTTAATAAAACAGACTCCCTTAAACAAAACGTTCCGGCTAAATTTATTAAAAAAAAACACAAATGACAACTCTATTTTTCCTTAAAAAAAAAAAGGGTTAGAGGTCTAAATAATATTCCGTGGGCTAATTAGGATAGAATAAAGACATGCACCTTGAATTCTGATTCTAAAGAGAGATAGATTAATTTGTATCATCTGTCAAAGTTCCTCAGCATAAATCTGTTCATATTTCTTTTTCCTTCCATAATTAGCTATTTGTTAATCATATTTTTCAGTTGAATTGATAGCAATTTTTCAATTAATATCAGTGATAAGAGAGTAATAATGAATTAGGATTCAAATCATTAATAAATTACATATCTATGATTAAAATTAATATTTTTGACGAAGAAAAAAAAAAGTTAATCCAAGTTAACCAGGACTTGAAGCGCTACTAAGTTTCGTCCTACCCAGGGCCTGCATACAAGGCATTTTTTTTAATTGTAATAAAATTTTTGGGTCTAAATGGCCTCCCATGCCGGAAAAAGACCTTAAATAAATTTAAAAAATAAATAAAATTTTTCTTTATGAAAGTTTTGTTTTAAATTTTTTTGTTTACGTCAATTAAAAAAAAAAAAAAATATTTTTCTTTTCTTTAACAGTAAAGGTCCATTCACACACATCAGTTGTTAGCAGGGGCGGATTAAAGGGGGGGGGGCGAGGGGGCGATCGCCCCCCCCCCCCCCACCCCCGAGAAGAAATTCACAATTTTATAAAAACTAGTAATCTAAAGAAATTATGATTTCCGGGCTTTAGTTTCCAATTGAATTTGTTACCAAACAATTTAAATAAATATGAAATGGGTCTAAATGGCCATAGATGCCCACAAAGCCCTTAAATAAAAAAAAAAAAAAAAAAAAACCGCCCCCCCCCCCGACAAAATTGCATTAATCCGCCACTAGTTGTTAGTCTTATTGGAAAATAGAACTTTGAAAAAATTGCCTATGTATGTACAATGTAAATATAATAATAATCTTACACTGAAGAGAAATTTCGAAATGCCTTTTTTTATATGAGTTAATTGATACATCAAATATTAAAAAAATGTTCTCCTTAAAAAAAAAGGATATTTCGAAATTTCTCTTCAGTGTAACATCTTACAGATTATTATTATATTTACATTGTTGTAATACATAGGCAATTTCAAATGTTCGCTTATGAAAAAAACACATATGACCAGAGGCGTACCGAGCCAGTTGGGGGCCTGGGGCGGCACTAGAAGAGGGGGCCTTATATTGAATTTGTTTTTTTTTTGGGGGGGGGGGGCTCATCTTTAAATATCCCTCTCCTCCATACACAAAAATATTTTTAAAATACCGTATATCCCTGAACCCCAAGGGCCCCGGGGCCTCTCAAAGGGAAATTTTCATTAAATTTTGTTTTTATAAATATATGGGGGCCTATGCCGGCTCGGGGCCTGGGGCGGACCGCCCCCCTCGTCCCCCCCCCCCTCGGTACGCCACTGCATATGACTCTATTTTCTTATAAGACTCTTTAACAATTGAAGATGGCGCAATAAATTTAGCCGGTTTTTTTTAAGGGAGTCTGTTTTATTAAATAGAGGCTACCTATCTGGCTGCTGTCCTCCATATCACACTCATTTTTTTTAAAACATCACCCAGGAGTAACGTTTAGTCATCGAAACGTCGTTGCGGTTTAAATTAAAGAGCTATGGATCAAAAAATCAAAATTCAATCAGTTATAATTACCGAGTCATCGTCATCCCATTGCAAAAGATCATCTGGGATGGGAATCCTCTGACGAATGGGTACTGATGGACGATGTACCACTGTCAAAATACTTCGAGGGCGATTGCCACCGCCGCCACTGTCGGCAAGCCGCGGAGGTGGAGGCGGTGCTCCTTGGGCCCCCAGGAAAATGTACATACTCAGGAAAAGAAATAAGGGGGCAACGCCAGAGCACATAGTCTTCAGGTACCTGAAAGGAGTGAAAAAATTAGGAGCCAACGACTCATTAAAAAAAATCATTGTGTGGTTTTATGAAACCACGATGCAAGTGAAACTTTTTTTTCGGATCGAAGGCGTTTAACTGTAAATTTTCAGAAAATGATTCAATTAAGGGTATTAAAATCGCGTTTTTTTTTTGAAAATTAAATCTCAAAATTATTTTTTTATAATTTCATTCATTTTAAATTTTATTAAATTTGAGAGAAAAATAAATGTTAGGGGGGGGGGGGTCCCCCTGGTGGTCTGATAGAACATTCTGAGGTCTGAAATACCATTTTTTTTAATTATTTACACCATAGAGCAGCGTTTTTCAAACTGTGAGCCCCGCCTCCCTAGGGCGGCACGGACTAGTCTAAGGGGAGGCGCGAATATTGGCCACCAAGATCAATTTTCCAAGTGTTTGCTAGTTTTATAAATAAAATAATAAAATTTACAAGATTCTGGGAGGGAGGTTTTTAATTAAAATAATAAATATGAATAAATACCCAAAGGCGAATCCAGGGAAGTTTTTCAGGGTTTTAATTTTTTTCTGACTAGACGCGAAGCTCGCCGAAGGCGATAGCATTGTTAATTATTTTATTTATTAAGATTGGTTAGGGGTTGAAAGGTTGATAAAAATGTTTTTTAAATTTATTTTAGCTAAATCGAAGCCAAATAAATAGAAAACATTCAAAAAATAGCGTTGATTATTATTTGATTAGGGGGGGGGATGAAGGGTTGATTATTTAAGAAAGGCCTTGGAATATTCCAAATCACTTGTTGACATTCTTTTCCAGTTATAAATAAAGTTAGATTAGAACAAAAGGTATTTTTTTACTTTTAATAAAAAGGGAATTGTTATTTTCATCTATTATTTTTCCTATACAAACAGAGAGAGAGTCGAGATTCTCGTTCAGTCGAGTGTGTGGCCGCGCGGCAGGCGGCGACCTCCTCTGTTTTTTTTTATTTGTGTTTAAAGTGAATCAAAGTGAACAATTAATATAGTGTAACCCACCCTGATCTCACCGTCAGCAAACACACCCTCTTGAGCGTCTTATTAAAGGTAATTATTATGCATTTTATCGTTGAAAGAAAAAAATTGATAGAAACAAATAATTTGACTGCGAAAAACGATTCTTTTGAATATGAAATTAAATATTTTGTATTTCACTAAGGGTAGAGGGAGAATATAAGCTGTTGAAAGGGGGAGGGGGGAGTGTAGGTGTCATTGAAAAAAAAAAATATTAATTTTTTAACTACATCAAGCCTGAGGGCATTTTTTTTTATCTTTTCTTAAGTCACCATTATTTTTCTATTAGGCCTATATTTTTGTTAATCAAATTTCCTTAATCTACTTCTTTTACACAGGGGTGGATTAAGGGTTGAAAATTAAAATAAAATAATTTCAAAATAAAAATTAAAATAATTATTTATAAATGTATTCAAATTATTTTGAGAGTAATTTCGCGGTGAAGATTCGCGTTTCCTTAAAGCAGGGCCGGATCTAGGGGGGGGGGGCAGTGGGTGCGTGTGCCCCGGGCGGCAGATATCAGGGGGCGGCAATTAAAGAAAGATTTACTAAAAAAAAAAGGTAAATGAGTTTTGTATAGAAAATTATGAGGGGGCGGAAAATTAAATTTTGCCCCCCCCCTTCCGGCCCTGCCTTAAAGGGGGGGGGAGAGGTATGAAGGCATTAACCAGAGGGGTTAATGCCCCATCCCCTATAATGCACAAAGATATTAATGTTTTTTAATACTTTTACTAACGGTGGGATAGAGACATTTTAATTTCATTCTAAAATTTCTTATTACTGGGGCGGAATTAATTTTTGAGAATTTCGAAACTCTTATATAGAGATAATAATAACACTGGGTAACTTATGAACCCATCGAATCCCGTGCAGAATTTTGTAGGGATTTTTTTCATTAGGTAAAAAAATAATATATGATTAGTCCACTTATAATTTTACTGGGGTGAGTTACCGCATCTTTTTGTATTATAGAACTAATCTCAATTCGGATTTGAATTTTTACTTTCTCTTACCTATATGTATAAGTTAATATACATATATAGAGAGAAAGTATTGGATTCATGTCAAAAATTCGATGTCGAGACTTTGATGGATATACACGTTCTGAGGTCCCCTGAATCCAAAAAAGTGGTTTTCGCGACATGGTCTGTCTGTGTGTCTGTTTGGGTTCAATTTAAAGCATGAAGGAATTGAGCTAGGAGGTTGAAATTTTATATTTAATTTAGGCACCCCCCTAGGGCGTGAGAAAAAGATTTGAGAAAAATATTTTTCTTCAGAATGAAAGTTAGAAAAAACGCAACCAGAATTTTTTCTTTAAAAATATATTTTAACTTCTTACGTTTCGGCTTTGGTCAAAGCCATCCTCGGAGCTGTTAGTGGTCATCCGAGGATGGCTTTGACCAAGGCCGAAACGTAAGAAGTTAAAATATATTTTTAAAGAAAAATTTCGGTTGCGTTTTTTTCTAACTTTCATTCCTGATACAAATTCCACCAGCCATAAAATACCCTTATACCAGTGTTTTCCAAACTGTGAGGCGCGGACTAGTCTAAGGGGAGGGGCGAATATTGACCGCCAGGACCAATTTTCCAAATGATTGCTAGTTTTAATATAAATAAGAATAAATAAAAAAATATTTTTATATGAATTTATATATTTTAGCATTAAAAATGTTTGTTTTTGTATTATTTTATAAAATGGGGGGGGGGGGGAGGCGTCATACGATTAAATATTTTTAAGGGAGGCGTGGTAACATAAAGTTTGGAAACCACTGCCATAGAGAAACGTCATTTTAATTTATTATTCAAATCTTGTGAGTGATTTGTGAACCCCTGATAAGGGGGTTCCCTACCCCTAATTTGATATAATGATATCCTAAAACCACGATAATTTTCTACCCATTAAAACAAACACCATGAAAATCGGACCAGTAGTTTCGGAGTCTATGCAAAGAAACCTGGTCGAGTCGTTGGTGACGTCACGGCTTGACGTCACGACATGTAACGCGACATGCTGATAGAAGAGCGAAAAAATTTGTTTCGATATAAATAAAGTTTCACTTTAAAAAAAAAAGTATTTAGTTTTAATTTAAAAAAAATTTTTTTTTTCATTTAATAATTAAACAAATATACAACAAAAAATGAAAAAAATGATCGAATAAAAAAATCTGGTATGATGATCGCACAGCACATAACTTTCTCTTACCCTCGGTAATTGAAAGTTGTTTTCTGTGCTTGTCCCACTTGCCCACTTGTGACTACATATATGAAATTTCCGGCATTATGGTGCATTAGAATTAAAGATGTAAAATTTATAAACATAGAAAAAAAAATCTGGTGTGATGGCGCACAGTACACAACTTTCTCTTACCCTTCGGTAAGAGAAAGTTGTGCACCGTGCTGGTCACACCAGATTTTTTGTGTCGAGATATATTTAGTTTCCGATAGCACCTTAGTTTCAAACTTGCATTTTAAATGTTGACTGCTTGAAATAAACTATGGTTATTTTTCAAAATTTTAATCTCATATTTGGACACTCACATGTCTTGTTGAATATATCTATGACTAGTTAAGTCCGAATCGAGGTATTTTGAATACTATTATCTTCATCAAATATATAGATCTCTAAAAATATTTAACTTTAATATTTTTAGTTCTATTCGCTGATCGTAGGAGATGGTATTAATTCCTGACCATTTAGACCTGTGAATTTAACCAAATTTAATTTATATTTAGTTAAAATTTCTATTAATTTATATTGATCCCCTCCCATCATCATAATCAACTGAGGCATTCTTTTCATGTCCCGAGGGATGAAATTTGTCTAAATTATATTGGATATAATCTATTTAGAAAACAGAAAAAAAAAATCGGATTTCTTTACTTTCAGCCTGAAACTAATTTTCAATTTAAGATAAATAAATAATCGTGAAAATATCAGCACCATAACTTAAGTTTTAAGTTATAGTTCCAAAAATTAGAATTCTTTATTAATACTTGGTGATATTGAAAGAGAGATATTGAAGAGAATTTGCGCACAGACTGTGGAGAAGACCTCCTTAGCGAGCCCCAAAGGGCAAACTAGGGTTTGTCTGTTCTCAAAAACTATACAATTAAAATCAATTTTTAAAGACTTGTTGTTATCAACATTTCCCGTGCCCGGGTATGATGATTCCATTAATTAAAGCCATAGTTTTATTTTATTTTTTTTTTTTAAAGCAAAAAGAATATACTCGTATTTTTTTGCCCTCAATTGATTTTAGTGATTGGTCAAAATATTGAGGAAGGTTTCTGGTAGGACGGACGATTTGATTATTCGCTTCTGATTTTTTGAAAAAAATTTTCTATCGCAAGTTGTAAATATGTCTTTTTTTATACGAAAAAATTCGAAAACTTTCATCGAAAAGTTCAAAACCGAAAATTGTTTTTTCAAAAAGTCAGTTTTAGATTAAACCCTATGGCGAACCGAACTGAAATTTAGTTGAATAATTTTTTAAATTCTATTTTCTTCGGAGCGCGCACTTTTTCTAAATTCTTAATGTTAACTTTTATATAAATATAATGATTTAAAATTGAGACAGTAATAAAAAAAGTAAAAGTACTTACCTAAGGCAAGGTGCCCGGTGAGATCCCTTGCAGTGAGTGTGCTCAGCTCCTTCGTCCTGGTTCCTTTATATCCCTTTGTTGCTTAAACAACTCCCTAAGGATTCAAAAACCAAAGGCGTCAGCACGTCAATTCAATTGGCCATGAAAAAATATTATAATATTAATATTTCTTTGTACCGCCCTTTGAGTTAATTTTATATTCAGCATTCGCCCGATTCTTGATTAATCAAATTTTTTTTTTTATTTCACCTCCCGTAAAAAAGAAAATACATGCAAATTCGTTTATCGAGGCTTTTAGTTTAATCATTGAATACGTGAGAAAATTGAAAACAAATTTTAAAAAGGCAAATTGTATTAATATTATATAAAAAAAATAAAAAACTCTTTCTTTGCGCTTTGCTCTTTATGAACGAACAGATATTAGATTCAAAAGAATGGAAATAATATTCTCTAAAAATTGGTAAATATCAATTCTAAGATGATTATTTATTAATCTTACACTCGCAGGGATCGAATCAACATTCAACCTTTAAACTAAGTACCTCTTAACGAATTTAAGATAATAATTTGACTTTTTATATCTTCTTTCAGACCCTCACATCTTATCTACTTTAGTGGCAATTACGAGTTAAGGCCGGCATTCTTCAGAAATCAGTCTTCACCCGTCTTTCAGCAAGACTCGGACCGTGAGGCAAAATTTTTTCTTTCATCTACGTGTGGATTATCAAGGAAAGATAATCTTAATGACTGGTGAGTAGAAACGAAATTTTCTAATATTTGCATTAATAACAAGCTCAATTCTTGAGAGGAGGGAACTATTGCGCCTAACCTCTCCTGCTTTGGGGGCTGAGCTTACACTAGATCAGGGGTCGGCAACCTATTTTGAGCAGCGAGCCATTTTCTGTAAATAATTTTACAAAATCTTACCAAGAGCAATAGAATTATTATAACTTACTTATAAAAATTAAAATATATGTTCAATTCAAATAAAAATAAAAAATACAGAATGTTTGA
Source organism: Euborellia annulipes (assembly GCA_023213315.1). Taxonomy (NCBI): domain Eukaryota; kingdom Metazoa; phylum Arthropoda; class Insecta; order Dermaptera; family Anisolabididae; genus Euborellia; species Euborellia annulipes. The sequence continues at coordinate 75,879 of JAKCPI010009004.1, forward strand.
ATGAAAAGTCAAGTTAATATAAATCTAATCAATTTCAAACCTATCTCATTTAAAATTCTTTTTGAAAAAATATTTTTACTTTTATAAATGAAATTTCCATTTGTTTTTAGAAAATTAAAATATATATTTTGGACAGGCTCAAGAGCCACTCAATTTGTATCGCGAACCGCGGGTTGCCGGCCCCTGCACTATAGATATTTTGGATTCTTACACTATAATATTAAAATTATTATAAATTTTTTTTAATTTTTCCCTTAGCGGAATGTGACTGGATTTATTAATTAAAGTTAAAGTATTAGAGTAAGGTGGATACCTGAGTAGATATTCTATTAAGGAATAAAGAAAAGAGCGATTTCAATTCGCTTTTTTTAGTTTATTTATTTCGTTTATCTTCAAACCAACGGTTCGGTCAGATATGCGACCATCCTCAGGACTGATGTGTGTCAAACCAACCATTCGACTTTTTGAGGAGTTTTGTTGACTCACTTCCTCCGAAAAGATAGATTTTTAATAACCCTATCTTTCTCAATTTTAATTATGCTTTAAGCATTTGAATGTAACATCAAAAAGGTCATTCAAACTCTTTAAATTCTTGCTCATCCTTGGGCCATAACACAGTGTGCTAGGGGTCTAAATAATATTCCGTGGGCTAATTAGGATAGAATAAAGACACGCGCCTTGAATTCTGATTCTTTAGAGAGATTTGAGAAATTTGTGTCATCTGTCAAAGTTCCTCAGCATAAATCTGTTCAGATTTCCTTTTCATTTCATAATTATTTATTTGTCAATCATATTTTTTTTCAGTTCGATTGATAGCAATTTTTCAATTAATATAAGTGATATCTTCAAGAACTGGATAGTAATAATGAATGATTTAGTTTAAAATTCAAATTATCATTAATAAATTACATATCTATGATTAAAATTAATATTTTTCCTGACGAAAAAAAAAGTTAATCCAAGTTAATCAGAACTTGAAGCGCTATTAAGTTTCGTCCTACCAGGGCCTGCATACAAGGCTTTTTTTCAATTGTAATAAAATTTTTGGGTCTAAATGGTCTCCGATACCGAAAAAAGATCTTAAATATATTTAAAAAATAAATAAAATTTTGATGAAGATAGGGGCAGCCTGGTGGGATCCTTCTATATAAAATTTTTCTTCATGTCAGTTTTGTTTTAAATTTTTTTGTTTATGTCAATTAAAAAAAAATCTTTTTCATTTTCTTTAACAGTTAAGGTCGATTCCCCCACACACACACCAGTCACAGTTCAGACACCGTTCCGAATCGTTCCGTCGTCGTCAAAGTCAAAATAGCGGAATATTCACATCTACCCGTCAGGTTATATTTTGACTGCATGACTGAATAGTCATTTAGTCATAGTCGTTTACATTAAAAAAAAAAAACACACATTGGGGTCCAGGCATTTTTATTTATGCAATTTAGTCAGAGGCGTACCGAGGCAGTTGGGGGTCTGGGGCGGCACTAGAAGAGGGGCATTTATACATTTTGTACTACTATCTTACAGAGGTGTAAGCTTATATTAAATTTTTTTTGAGGGGGGTGCTCATCTTTATATTTCCCTCTTCTCTATACACAAAAATATTTTTAAAATACCGTATATCCCTGAACCCCATGGGGGTCAGAGCCTCTCAAAGAGAAATTTTCATTAAATTTTGTTTTTATAAATATTTGGGGGCCTATGCCGGCTCAGAGCCTGGGGCGGACCGCCCCCCCTCGGTACGCCACTGCATTTGGTTTCCAAATGGCTTTAATAAAACCATCGGACTGCCTGGGATCCGAACCCTCGACCCTTGGTATGCAAGGCAGGCGCGCTACCAACTACGCCCAAGCCCGAGGGCACAGCGCCACTTAAATTTCAATAAAACTTATTTTTTGTGACTGATACAAATCGTAACCGACGGGACGGCAAGGGCGGATACAAGGGGGGGAAAGGGGGTATTACCCCCCCCCGAGATTCGAAAAAATACCTTTTTTCGCAAAAAATTTATTTTTAATGTAAAATTTTAAAATTAATACTTAAAAATTTGATGTGTATTTATATTCTGACAAACAAGTACAGAATGCGCTTTAAATTACCGAAATTAAAAAAAAATAGTGTGCTGTGCGACAATTCACACCAGATTACCCCCCCGAGAACACCTCTGGATCCGCCCTTGCGGGACGGTGTCGTAACGTGACTTGTGTGTAAATCGACCTTAATGCAACTACTCACCTTCAAGATCCATATATGTTTCTGAAAAAAATTTTTCACTCACCCTTAACATTCTTCTTGAAATGAGTGACAACTTCATTAGCTTCAGGAACATTATGCAACAACTGAACGGAGTAGAAATAGTTCTGCATCGGCAAGTGACCTGGAAACTAGGAGACAAATTTGGAACCCTCGGCATTTAATAGCAGTAAAATATTTTTCGAGATCTATGTATTTGAATAAGATAATAGTATTCAAAATACCTCGATTCGGAGTTAACAAGTTATAGATGTATCTAACAAGACTGTGAGTGTTGTTTATTGGTGAGGCCAAACAGTGCGATTCAGGGGGGGCCAGGGGGCCGGGCCCCCCCAAAGCCTGTCTCCAAAACAAAAACAAATACCTAATGTTTTCCCTAATGGTTTTTTTTTTTTAAATAATAGTTTTATTAACTCTCATAAGGTCAAACTAACAAAAAAACTATAAATAATTGAAAAAATCTCTAATATTTACAAATTTTGTATTAAAATATTTTTATTTCAAGAAAAAAATTTTTTTTATTTGTTTTTTATTTATAATTATTAGTATTATCTAAAAAAAAATTTCTCCACTTGGAAGTTTCTTGGAGAAGGGGGGGGGGGGGGTTAATAAAAATTTTGGCCCCCCCCCAACCAGAAATCCTGGCTACCTACTGAGGCCAAACATCCCATGGCCCCCGGGAATCGAACTAAGGATCTCCGCCTTTCCGAGGCATAGGCGTGCTGTTAATTGCACCAGGCTACCGGACCCTCGACCTCAGTAGCACGTCGCTAAATAACTGAGTAAGTAATTTGTTATTTATTTTATTATTCCCACCAAAATTTTAGTTTTGTAAAACTTATTAAAAAATTATTCCCAACTTATTTTTTATATACTTTTTATATTATTAAAACTATTTGCTAATATTAAAACAAAGAATAAAATTTGGTATTTTTGCTTATCAAATTTTTAAGTATTAATATATTAAAAAGAAAATTCAATTCCCAAAAAAAAAATATTTTTCTCAAATCTCGGGGGGGGGGGGTAATTATCACCATTTTCCCCCATTGTATCCGCCCTTGTGGGGAGCCCACATAAACCAATTAAAGCATGGGTAAAAAAAATTTAAAAAATCGTTTTGTTCTATTCAGCTAGTCAGGAAATCTAAATAAGTATATTTGTACTTTTTAATACATAATAATTATAAGTATTTGTCTGTATATTAAAAAAAAAAAAAAAAAAAAAACTATTTGACGTGTTCGATTTTGAGAACGAATATTTGAATTGCCGGCAAAACTAATTTCGAATTTTGTATTTTAATTTAATAGATTTTATTAAAATAATATATTTTAAATTCAGAAAGTTAATTAGCCTATATTTAATTATATTATTTTTATTAAATTTTTGTTTGGTAAATGAGATTTCGGGAAGTAACTCCCTTAAATATGAATCTCCCATCTCCTCTGCTTCGAATGCCTCGTCTCTTTATCTCATCTCTGACCTTGCCAACTCACCGCCTATCCAACATGACATGTGATCTGTTCTATTTTCATCTCATCACGTTTTCTTCTCTTGCTTTATTTTTTAAGGTCAGTAATCACTTTAAATATTTATTTAATTTTTCTAGAATGAATATTTTCAATAAATTAATTGATTAAAATAATAGTAAAATTCCAAATTCGTGATTCAACAGGTTAACCTTTGTCTGTCAATTCTCATTTAAATCAATATTCATATTTGCAATTTTTTATCCCTTTTATTCTCTTCAAATTTATATAAATATTCAAATTATTTAATAAATATTAAATAATTAAATGAATTAAAACTATTTCCTATTTTTTTAACTTTGCATTATCACACCTTTTCTCTAGCCATCACTCAAATAATTATTTTCTTCAATTTAATAATTTGTATTTATTTCTTTTATTTCAGAATTTGATTGTGATTGTAATTCTTCCTGCTCAATTCAAGGTGCCTTCAAGGGCTGATTTTCTGGTGAGTTTTCTATTCCTATTATATACATGTATATATATAGGCCTGTCAATATATAAATTATTATTCAAATAATAGTGAGGGTTTGTTAGTCTTATCATTTTATAGCTAAGAAATAATACAATTTATTTTTTAAGGTCAGTAATCACTTTAAATATTTATTTAATTTTTCTAGAATGAATATTTTCAATAAATTCATTGATTAAAATGATAGTAAAATTCCAAATTCGTGATTCAACAGGTTAATCTTTGTCCCATTCTAATTTCTATCAATATTCTTTTTTTTTTAATTTCTTATTACTTCTAATCTCTTATTATTATTCAAATTATCTAATATTTTTTTTATGAAATTAGATAAATTAAACCCATTTATTTATTTTTTACCAGTAACAGTGAAGAGTGAATGAAGTGTCAGATTACTTGCTTGCTTTCTATTTACTTTTCATTAAACTTCAATTAATTTCATTTAATAATGAATATTTTATATTCTAGGATCCAATTTTGATTAAAATTGGCCTTCATTCAACTCCACTTTCTTGTAATTGCTTATTTTCTTGTCACTTTACAATTTTAATTATTTTATTTTTTTAATAATACCGAGGGCTCTTATCTGGATTTTCAAATTCTCTTCAATTTAATAATTTTTATGATCTTCTGTTATTCCAGAATTCAATCCAGATCGTAATGTGTCATCGTTCTTCCATTTCAACTCAAGGACTCTACAATTACTCATTTTCTGGTGAGTTTTGTTATTTTAAAATTTTTTTTTATTTTAATTTTAACCATCTCTACTTAATATCACTTAATAATAACTTCTTTTTCTTCAATGTAATCATTTTGCATGAGTTTTCCATTCTAATTATTTTATTTACAAAATAGTATAATATATGTATATATATATATATATATATATATATATGGTATATATTCAAGTCTAACACTTAGTTTATTTTTAAGAATTAATATACCAGTTAGGAAGGCCCCCAGTAAAGCGACTAATTGACTCAACCGGTAACTGAACATTTAGTAACGCAGCAACAACGGAAGTCGGAAAGAACGAGGTAAATCTAAATTATATATGAAGATAAATTTTCTCCGATTGAGTCGCGTTGGTTTTTTAGATTAACTTGACGACTCAACCCTATATATATATATATATATATTCTCAGCATACGATATAATATTTTGTGTCCCACAATTGACCCCATGCATTTTCTCATGTGATTATTTCAGTATTTTTAGGCTTTTCATTAAAAAAAAAAAAACAATGGAATAATCTCATGTATTATGTAAATGAATGGGATCGGCTAAAAATTGTGGTACCTACTGTATATTTCTAAGTAAATTTAACATATAGACCCTATATAAATCATTTTAATAAAAAATTCCAATAATAAAAAAAGAGTCATATCGTAGCTTCCTAAGTTTAAAAACCACAACTTTTGAAAATTGTTTAAAAATTAATTTCTTCATTTAAATGTTTTTTTTTTCTTTATTTGAACATTCAGATAATGTGCTAGTATCAAAGTATACAGTTCATATTATCTTAAATTTACTTAGAAATATACAAAATAGTTCATATTAAATGTTTAATACAGTAATACAATATTTTTAAGCAATGTCTAATTGGTGGAAGGCTTGTATTTGTAGTTTAATAAAATATATTTAATACTTTTTAAATATTTTTCTTTTTTCTATTGTTTCAGACTCAAAAGGCACAAAGCAGTGACCATAAATGAAGATAAACAGTGAAAATTTCCATTATTCAGTGGATCATTTGCTGAAGACATCATATGGAGTTCATTGTCAAAAAAACAGGCCTATAAAGCAAGAATTTATCATGAAAAAGAGAGCAACAAGACATGACTTTTTTGAAATCGTCAGATTATGTGAGTAATTTTGTGAGTTTAATTAAAACTTCAAAGCCTCTTCAATAATTCAGGTTCATTTTCTCAATGGTTTCGAGGCTCTAATAATAATAAGAAATTTTCACTTAATTCAGGTCGCTTATTGAGTCAGGAATTTATTTTATTAACTTTTTAAGACTATAATTTTGTTAGATTTTGTTTTTGACCTTGTTCACTCTCACCAATCTCTGGACCACTAGTGATGTATGAAATTTATTTTCTCCTTTTCTTTAGACCTTGGTCTTATTCAAGTAAATTATTTACAGATCTTTTATCATTTAGAAAATGTTTATTTAAATCATGGATTTTATTATTATGAGATCAATTTTTGAAAATTTTTTAAAACTTACAATCATTACAGTTAATATATTTTCAAGATATAATTTTTTTAAAATATATTCTTTACAGATGGAACTTGAAGGAAGAGGATCTGTGGATTGGAGCTGAGAAATAACAAAAATATTATTTGTCAACATGCATCTAATAATCTTCAAAAAAGAAAAGAAAAGGGGGATCCATTTCAGAAAAACGAAAGACTTCAGCTACCATGATAAATCACCAAGAGATGGAACGAATTAATTATAATTAAGTCAAGGTAAATGCCATTAATTAATTTTGATGTGAAAGAAATTTTCTCGCGTTGATATCCACGCGATTCAAATCGAGAAAATTTGTCTTCACATACATACACCCAGTCGCGAACATATTAAATTAAACTGGTAGCCAATCAGTAGTTTTGAGGAAATTTACTTTATCTAGCAGAGTTAAGAAAAATGAGTCAAGTAAAGTTAGTAAAGCCTTATCCTAAAAAAAGAAAAAAAAGTTTTATTTTTTTTAACTTTGCTACCTACAACAAGTTTTCTTGTAATTTTTGATTGACTACCAGTATAATTCTACTTGCACTGTTATATTCTAAATAAATAAAAAGAGCAATGAAAGAAGATAGATTTTCCTCTTTTTATGACAAAATTCTAATTAGAATTATAGACAGGAAGAACCAAAAGGAGAGCCTCTATCGAATAAAAATCTCCACTTAGAAGACGTTTCGGGTTTAATTATATAAATCCATCATCAGTTCTTAAGAGATTATTGGCCATCTCAAGGGGTACACCATTTAGATGCAGATAGAATTGTTATATATAAACATATACAAAATTATATAAAAATATAAATTTGCACATAAGATGACGTATGCTCATCTTATTTATATTTTTATATAATTTTGTATATGTTTATATATAACAATTCTATCTGCATCTCAATGGTGTACCCCTTGAGATGGCCAATAATCTCTTAAGAACTGATGATGGATTTATATAATTAAACCCGAAACGTCTTCTAAGTGGAGATTTTTATTCGATAGAGGCTCTCCTTTTGGCATACATCCTCTCTTCCTGTCTATCATTCTAATCGTTGGATTTTGTTGATAAGAGAAGTTGTTATCAACAAAATTCTAATTGATCACAATATGAATTTTTGTGCGCAAATGCCCACTTGATGTTATTTGATTAATGAATCCCGCTCTTTTTGATGTTTTATTATTATCTTTTGTTATAGAGGAGACATTCGTTCCCGGCGATTGATGGCTCTCCAAACCAGTCAGACAGCTCAGAGCCAAGCTTATGCAGCAACATTTCAGGCTCTCAATAGGTAAATATTGAATTATGAATTTTATTTAAATCAAATATAACACTTAAGAATTAAAAGCAATTTTTTAATAAAATTTATATACATTAATACTGTATATAAATGTTCTTGAAGGTTTCCGCGACCGGATGTATGCGAAGAGAAGTTTTCTCGGGTTAAGTCGCGTGGGGTGCTGAGATTTACTCGACGTTTCGGCTCTCCTTTTGGAGCCATTTTCAAGAGAGAAGGAAGTTAGGGAGGTAATGGTGGAGGGGGGTTGTTTACGGGGTCGCAGTCTTCCTGGTCCCCAGGTCAATTTGGTGGATGACTCAGAGGCGTGGATTGGTCTCTGAGAACTGGAGGAAGGTTGGGTGTGTGTAATTGTGTTCGGTTTAGGTTGACTACGGGGCCTCAATCTGCCTACTCCCCAAGTCGGTGTATTGGTGGTGTGTTTGGTGGATGCCTCAGAGGTCTGGGTTTGTCTCTGAGGAATGGACAGTGGTTGGTTCTGTGTAATCGGGTTTGTGTTAAGGGACAAAAGTTTGATTTGAATTAATTTCCTTAATTTTTTAGAGAGGCAATTTTAATCATTAAATAATATTGAATTTTATTAAAATAAATGATTTCTTACAATTGTGTTCAAAGCTGATTTTTCTCATTGATTAAAATAATAGTAAATTTCCAAATTCATGATTCAACAGGATAACTTGTGACAGACAAGTCAGTTCTCATTTAAATCAATCTTCTTTATTTTTTTTTCTTAATATCACTTCAAATCCCTCACATTATCAAAATTATTTAATATTTTCTAAATAATTAAATGAATATTCAATTCATTTTCTTTAACTAGCAAAGTTGAACAGTCGAGGAAAGGGAATTCATTATATAACGCTTCCTTTAAACTTCAATCAATTTAACATAATAATTAATGTTAATTTCTCATATTCTAGGATGCAATCCGGATTAACTAATTGCTGTCCTTCATTCAACTCAACGAGCTTGGAATTGCTATTTTTTTTGGTAAGTTACTATTATAATTATATTATTTTTTCAAATAATTAATGAAAGGCCTGGCAGCCAGGAATTACGGTCTGGAAATGCTGTACAGAGAGTTTTATTTTGTGGAGACTAATTCCCTAGCTGCCTGCTCCTTTCATTTATTGTGGAATGGGAAATCATTATTTTGATCTTAAAAGAATATCTTAATCTAATTAATATTTTTTTAATGTGATGAAGATTATTCCGAATGTTGCAGCTAACTTTTATTAAGTTGTGAGAATATAATGTATATATATAATTTAAAAAAAAATAATTTTGTTTTTATTTGTCGACCAATCATTTTAAACATAAAATGGAGTTGGTGTGACATCCTAAATATTCTTCATCACATTTAAAAAATAGGATAAATATACAGCAAGAATCCTCAAATAATAAATAATATTCTATAATTTTAATAAATGAAGAAATTTTGGGAAAAATAAAAATCTATTATAGGCTATAAAAAAATAATCTTTATTGAATATTTAAAATACTTATAGACCTATATAAAAATGTGATAGATTAGGAAAAAAATAATATACTAATATATTATATATATATATATATATATTTCTTTGTTACAGAAGAGAATTTGGAACAAACATCCCTGTGAGTCATAATTAGTCATACGTAAGTATAAAATAAACAAGAAAAATAAATACTTTAATTTAAAGTAAATAAATTATAAAGAAAATGATAAAATTCTTTTATTTTCAGGTGGCAATTAGCTTTTTTTAATTGTGAGTTGGAATAGGAAAGCAAGCCTTCAAGCATCCAAGTCGAGCCAGGAGCCAGTCTTTTGACCTCTTCTCTCTTCAAACTGCTTAATTTCTCTCCTATGACGTTGATATTTGTGAGAAACGTTACACACACAACGCATCTCTTTCCAATTGAAAGGTATTTATTATTTTCATATTTTTCAATTTAATTTTCGTCATCCTCCAAACTGTCATCATTTTGGTTAATCTCATTTTTAGTTTAGAAATAAATGAAATAATTTAAATATGATGGTTCGCGGTGAAGAGGATGGGATTCTGGTTACAATTTTTTCTGTTTTGTCAATATTTATTTGTCGTGGCGTGGATGCTTAGGCCATTTGCTTTGCTTCAAATGAGGGAAACGATATTATTAAAAATAAAATCGTTACGTGATGAAGATAGGGGCAGCCTCGTGAATTTTATTGAGAAGGGTGAAAAAATATATCTGGAGCTGATATTCAGGCAGTTTATTCTGATTAAATCCCTCCGCTATAGGTCAACGTTTCGGGGCTCAAACGGCTCCTTCTTCAGGACCATGCGGTGTCGAGAAAACAATTAGCCCTCAATTTTGTCATAAATGATGTGGTTAGTTTCGCTACAAAACCTGTGGTAAAAGGCAATGGTGCCGAACGAAGAATGATGATTTAATTCGGAGTGCAATGCCTTTTACCACATGTTTTGTAGCGAAACTAACCACATCATTTATGACAAAATTGAGGGCCAATTGCTTTCTTGACACCGCATGGTCCTGAAGAAGGAGCCGTTTGAGCCCCGGAACGTTGACCTATAGCGGAGGGATTTAATCAGAATAAATTGCCTGTATATCAGCTCCAGATTTATTTATTCGCCCTTCTCAATAAAATCGTTACCTTTATTCATTCATATAACTTATTAAGTAGGAAAGATATAATAATCCCAATTTTCTTATGCTTTGTTACTTGTTGATGCAGGTTCACAGCGGCTTCAAACTTGGTTGTGTTTGGTGTTTGGCTTCAGTAAAGCGAGAGATTCGCCACAGTTAACGTCTACACTCCACATTCGTCGTTTTAATTCCGGACATTCTTTATTTGGTGAGTTGCCTCTTGAAATGTTTACAATTCATTTATTACACCATTTGGTATCCAAATGATTTAAATAAATATTCATCGACTTGCCTGGGGCCCGAACCCACTTATACATCTTGAATTCTAATTTACTGCCGGGAACTAAATATACGTCCACGCACAAAGTTTGGTGTGACTGGTGGCAGAGCACACCATTTCTCATAATTGAAAGTTGTGTTCTGTGCTTGTCACTCTAGATTTTTATATTTTTGTACCGGGTTCAAATTAGCATTAATAAAGAACTAATTTTCATCTGGACATTTGGCCAAAAAAATATAATTTGAGTATTATTCCTTTAATTTGTAGATATTTCGATCCAAGTGAGATGGAATCATCTTTACAACGGACAAGCAAAGGGTTTTGTAAATCAATCATGAATACAAATTTTATAAAAAAGTATGTGTGTGCCACCGGGAGTTGAAGCACTATTTTAATGCATTGGATACGAATTTATGACGATTTGCAAAACACGCGTGGATGATTCCATCACAATGAAATCGAAATATCTACAAAATAAACGGATAATACTCTAATTGGACCCTGTTATGCAATGGTGTGTCAAAGACCAAACATCGAGTTTTGAGAAAATCAATATTAAAGTTGTTTGTTTTCATTGGATTATATATAATTTTTCTTGTCAATTGTGCAAGTAACATTAAATATAAATTTTTTTAGGACATATTTCATTAAAGCATTTGAAACAATATTCCGTGCTTAACTCAATTTTGAATTTTTTTGGTCTTTGACACACCATTGCATAACAGAATCCAATTATATTTAGTCGAATACCCATATGAAAATTAATTTTCTCTACGGTCATATACAATTGATTAATAAAAAAACTTTTGTATGATTCAAATCACCCTCTGGCCCCCACCCTAGGACCGATAGTCTATCCATCTTACTTTTTTAAAAATAAAATATAAGTATAGTTTTATTCTGATCAATAGAAAATAGAAACATTTAATTATTTACCAGAGCAAAGATGAATATTACTAAATTTCAAATAATAATTTTCTAATATCCATTTATTTTTAGCATAACATTTTCAAATTTAAAATATTCGTTATTCTTAGATTCAAAAACATATTATTTTTTACTTACCTTTTCTACTTCGACAGGATTATTTCTTTTTTTAATAACTGGCGCGTGAATTTATAAAATTATTTTAATGGCTTGTCTTAAATTTGCGTTAAAGAATAAGTTCTTTATAATTATTAAATAAGAATTCTAAAATACTTATAGTAGAGATTTGGTAATAGTTTAATTAGAATTTGTTTAATCATTTTAAAAAGTACATGCAGTTTTATTGATTTATATTTATACTAACGTTTTAAATAAAAATTGGTTTAAATAAATTAGAATAGTTCATAAATTGTTATTAGCTTATCTATTAAGTTAAAATCCTAATATAAAAAATTAAAATTTGATTTGTTTGTTTCAGGCAAGATAGATCACTTGACTCAGGACATCACACCATACATTTAAGGATTTTACATTCATACCCTTAGTGAGTTCTTTGAAAGAGTTAATTATTTTGATGCTTGAAGATGTGACTGTGATTGAATTTTTTGGTCAGGACGAAAAATGAAAATACTAAGTAAGTATTTTTATTATTTCTTTTTATTAAAATTAAATGCATGATTAATTACAATATAATACGATAGACAATTAGTCATTAATTTAAAATTATTACTTTTTATTTAGATCAATTTTACATCGTATAGAAAAAAATACAATTTTTTTATTAATAAAAACTTTTATTTCTGAAAAAGAATTTAAAGTAAGTAAAAGTAATATGAAATAAAAAAAAATGATTGTATAGAAATGGAATTGTCATTTATTTATTTCATTATTATTAATAATTCCCCCCCCGAGGATGTCACCTTGTCGTGGTGGGGGGGCTTAAGGCTTTAAGCTCGACCAAGAACATCCAAGTCTCATTGTCTTGGCTAGTCCAAGAGAATTTAAACCAGAATAAGTGCTAAAGACTAATATATTTGTTTATTTAATAAATAAATATATTCTCTTTAGCGCCCCTGGCGCGCAGAGAGCCGGCAACCCGCATAGTTGCCTCCTCCATGCCTGCATGCAGGCATGGAGGGGGCAGGCGGCCGCCGCCGTCGCCTCTGTCGACTTCTGCTTTCTGCGCATGCGCCAGGGGCCAGAGTGGGGACTGGAGGCTATAAAAGTAATTGCGCGCATGGGTTGGTGGTCGGGGATGGTGGTGGACAGCAAACTGATCACATCGTCGCTCTCCATACTAGCTTGTGTTTATATGATTATTTTTCATTACTATATTAATAAAGACTATTATATATTCAAGATATCTTTTATTTATCTATTACCTATTCCTAGTATATAAATCTTATTATTCTAGAATATTAATATTCTTTAATATATTATTTATTCTTTCGTTGATAGTAGACTATTTTATTAAAGAATATTTAATAATCTCAAGATTAGTTTTTTATTAATAGAAGAATATTAATGAAAATAACTTTTTTTATACTTATATTTATTCAAAATATATTTAAATTAGGCTACTAATATAAATTTTTATTCATTTAATATTTCTCCCTTTAATATGAAACTAAACCTTGAGATCACTAAAGTCTTCTATCTAATAATAAATGCATGCATGTTCGTTACCTGTTTTTTCACTTGCCTTTCCTATTTTCAGTTGATTTTCTTCTTGTTGCCAGCTCGATGAAAGACCTTAAAAAAAATACAATAGTTTTTGTAATTATTTTTCACTTTCCTTATTTGCTAGCAAGGATTTAAGGTTTGTTACATCGAATTATTTTTTTAGCATACAAACAAATCCAATATACAATCTTAATATTAATAGTACACTATAGTAAATTTATAAAAGCATAAAACCATACAAATAGAATTTATATTAAAATTTGAATTCAAATATATAATAAAGTTCAAATTAAAAAAATATAAGATTTGTTTTATATAACGCACCTTTTACCTAAATTCTATTATCCAAGATATTAAAATAATTTTTAATAATTTAAACATGAATATAAAATTTTCTTAAAATACACAATTCAAAAAGAGTATAATTATAAATAATATATAATTGAATATTTAAGATCTATAGGCCTATAGACTTTCTTAAGTTGTTTAGGAAGATAAATACCATTTCCTTTCCACACCAGACTTTCTCTAGAGTAAGTTAATTATTGATTTTAATATATAGAAATTTAACTAACGTACAAACATAAATTTATATTTTGTTTTGGCCTTAATAACCCTTGTAAAATTAATAATGACTCAAATACTTAATAATATGGCTACGGCCAAAACTTTGATCTCTGATAAATTCTATTCTAAAAAAACGAATTAACTATTTTTTTTTTAAATTATCTAAAATACAAATATATATATATATCATTTAATAATTTTGATTATAATGATAGTAAATCTAAAAAAATATTTTCAAAAATTGCTCCTATTATAAATTTTCAATTTCCAAATCCATGATTTAATTAAATATATTCTAATTTTTAAACGATCTGTAAATAATTAATTTGAGAAAGCTTCAAGTCGAAAGAAAAGGAGGAAATATATAGAAAAGGATAATATTATATGACATGCTGAAGATCATAGTGGCGTAAGTCCGAAAATTCAATTTTTGAGTTAAGCCTACTAAACGTTTTGAGTACAAAAGTGGCGAAAATATATTTTCCTTATTTGCTATTGATTCTGGCCTTTTGATTTGTTGCCCGGCTATTTAAATGTATATGTTTACAAAACTGTCAAATGCCTTTTCTCGAATTGTTGAATTTCGGACTTTCGCCACCTTGATTCTCAGCATGAACACAAGAGTAGATCCAGGAAATGGTGAGGGAGAAAAAGGTCCAAAAATCCAAGAATATTGTAATCTTATAAAAGAAAATAAAATCCTGAGATCGCCCTGAATTAAATGAACATTTCATATTAAAACCTAGAAAATGTTCAAAAAGTCCTGTATTTTTATAACGATGTCAGTGGAGAGTTTTTAGATTAAAAATTAAACTTACAAAATCTGACGAGAAGGTCTCTAGGATGCTCCCCTTTCATGAGATATTCTTGCTTAATCGGCCTATTTTTTGCATCTGAATTCCATATGTCTCCAGCAAATGATTGGGAAGTTTCAACTCTTCCTCTTCATTCCTAGCCGCTGCCTGATGCTTTTGAGTCTGAAAAAGGAGAAAAAAATGGTCAAATGGACAGTCCCATGGAAAAATAGAGAAAAGTAGAGGTTGTATCTAGTAAATGTGAAAAAAATTGCTCAAGGCAGACTAGGACGGATGTCATCGGCATCAATTGATGCCCATAAAAGCGAAATGTTATTGAGGTCTAAATAAATTTAGATTAATTTTATTAACTTATCGAATATGTGGGTTCTTAAATAAAATCATTATTATCTGAAATGAAAGAGAATATCCAAAAATTCTGTTTGTTTTATTTGACAGTAATTAGTAACACAGGACACAAACAAACATACTTATTTGAGTTATATGAAAAAGAGCAACTCTGAGAGCCCGATGAAAGAAGATGGTTCTGGAGGAAAAGATCAAATTCTCAAGAAAACCTATTTAATTAAATTATATCAAAAAGAGATGAAATAAAATTAATTTACTATTTAATTTTTATTTATTCAATCCTCCCCTTTGGTTGCTTATTGACTACTCTGCATCCCATTTAACTTTTTAAAATAAAATTTTATTTTACAAAAAAAAAATCCTAGTTTATAAAAAATAACTAGATTACTCACCAAACGACTAATTCGGACGATGTCGTTGAGATGAGTTCGAAGAACATCAAATAGAAGAGAGTACCCAATAATTCGAGGACTTTCTGTTGGAACATGTTTAATTCAGATGATTTTCTAGAAAGAACAAGAAAAACTAAATATTATTAAGAGAAATAGATTAAAATTAAACTTAGGAAAAGGTGAATCCCTCCTAATAAGGACAATAGTCGGGGGCTCTGGATATTTAGCTTGTTAAAATCTACTTTTGTCTATGTAAACGAAAATATATATAATAATATATATATTATATTTATAAAAACATATAACTAAATATTTATTAATTAAAATAGGCAAAAAAGGTAGGTATCGCAGCGAGTTGCACCACGGATATGCAGATTTGTACTCAGAATGCCCATTATGTACCTTCTTCTTTGATGGCTCTACAACTCCTCTATGCTCCGCCTCCATTCACTGCGGTCCTCCGACGCCCTTCTCCAGTTTCTGGAATTCAGCAACTCCCGCGCATCTCTGGATACAGCATCCTCCCATCTCAACCTTGGCCTTCCTAAGGCCTTTTTCCTCCTGGTTGTCCTGAGAAGGCCTTTTTTGCCACTCGATTGTCCGACATCCGCTGCACATACCCAGCCCATCGTAGACGCATTCATTTTATATGCATGGTGATTGGGGGATCTTTGAATAGTTCATATAACTCTTGGATGTGCCTTATCCTCAGGTTCCTTGGTCGTTAAGCGGTTCGTATACCTTCCTCAATATTTTCCTCTAAAACCTATCGAGTACGTTTGATGTTTTTTTCGGATAGTGTCCATGTTTCACTTCCGTAACATACGACAGGCCGGACCAGAGTTTTATAGATCCGAATCTTCATGTCCCTGTGGATGTTTCGTGACTTGAAGTAATGGAGTAGTATGTACGATTGCCAGCTGTTATTCTTTTTCAGATGTCCTCAGTTTCATCATTTTGTTAATTTACAATTGAACCGGGGTAGGTGAAGTTGTTCACTACTTCAAATGCCCATAATGTATATCGATACAAAAAAATCTGGTGCGACCAGCCACGCCAGATTTCTAAAACTAAGAAAAATAATTTTTTTTTTCCTAATGATTACAGCAGCATCAGGAAGATTTCCGCGACTGGGTGTATGTGAAGATAAATTTTCTCGATTTGAATCGCGTTGATATCAAAGGTCTAGTGGTTAGGGCACTCAGAGTACAAATCGGAGAATCCGTGGTTCGACTCTCGGCGGCACACCCTTATTTTTTCGGGTATATGAATTAATAAAGATTTAATTGTATAAATTTCGCGGCTCACATACGCAATGTATATAATATCTTAAATATTATATATAATTTCTTATTAAAATTTATTTTGAAATCAAAATTAATTAATGGCATTTACCTTGACTTAATTATAATTAATTCGTTCCATCTCTTGGTGATTTATCATGGCAGCTGAAGTTTTTCGTTTTTCCTAAATGGATCCTTTTCTTTTCTTTTTTTGTAGATTATTAGATGCATGCTAACAAATGATATTTTTGTTGTTTCTCAGCTCCAATCCACAGATCCTCTTCCTTCAAATTCCATCTGTAAAGAAAATATTTTTAAAAAATTATATCTTGAAAATATATTAATTTAATAATTTTGATTGTAAGTTTTAAAAAATTTTCAAAAATTGATCTCATAATAAATCCATGATTTAATTAAACATTTTTAAATGATAAAAGATCTGTAAATAATTTAATTGAATAAGGGGTCGTCCACATATTACGTAAAACGCTTTAGAGGGGGGGGGGTCTGGATAAAACGTTACTAATTATGACATGGGGGGACCCGGGGGTTTCTCTAAGTGTGACTTAACAATTCAAAGTTGAATTTATACAAATTTTTGAAAAAAAAAAAGGTCGAATGATTTTCACAACCGGGAAAAATAGATAATTATAGTCTTAAAAAATTAATAAAATAAATTCCTGAGTCCATAAGCGACCTGAATTAAGTGAAAATTTCTTATTATTATTAGAGCCTCGAAACCATTGAGAAATTGAACCTGAATTATTGAAGAGGCATTGAAGTTTTAATTAAACTCACAAAATCGGACGATTTCAGAAAAGTCATGTCTTGTTGCTCTCTTTTTCATGATAAATTCTTGCTTTAGAGGCCTGTTTTTTTTTGACAATGAACTCCATATGATGTCTCCAGCAAATGATCCCCTGGATAATGAAAATTTTCACTGTTTTTCTTCATTTATGATCACTGCTTTGTGCCTTTTGAGTCTGAAACAATAGAAAAAAGAAAAATATTTAAAAAGTATTAAATATATTTTATTAAACTTGTATATAATTAAATGACTAGCAAAGGATTTTGTTTTATTTTGAGTTATATTCCCCCGTTATTATTCTTTATCTTAAAATAACAAAATTTGCTTATGTCAGCATAAATTGTTCAATAATAAAAAAATTTCTATACATAATGTAACAAAATTTTTTATTATTAAACTGTATTAACTGAAATAATCACATGAGAAAATGCATGGGGTCAACTTAATTGTGGGCACACAAAATATTTCATATTATATCGCATGCTGAGAATCATAGTGACAAAAGTCAACAATTCGAGGCTTCCGAGAAAATTTATCTTCATGTATAATTTAGAAAATTTATTGTGATAATAGCAAAAAAATACAAGCCATAAAGTTTTTGGACTGAGAAACTTATTTTAGCTACTACTATAAAAAATCTGGGACGTATATAGAATTTTCCGGAGGGGGGGGGGGGGGGCGAGCTCATTTTTAAATATCTCTCAAACCCATACAAAAACTACTACTGGACCACAGTGCCGTAGTATGGTAAATCCGTGGTGGGAAGATTTTTTTACTTAACTTTTGCGCCTATTTGAATTAATAAATATCCTCAGTGCCGGATTAAGCAAGATAGAGGCCCTTAGGCAGTCGAAATCTCGGGTCCCTGTCAGCTAATAATATTTCCCAATATGATTTTATTACAAAACAATTTTAGCACCCCCCTCCACCCCGAAATGTTCAAAATGGTTCCATGAGTTCGTGAAAAAATCGATATTTATATTCATTTTAAAAATTTTCATAAAGCATTTCTTATTGAATAAAACATTATATAATTTTGAAATATGTTTATAAAGGGAGGGGGAGGGGTAAATCTTCAAAAACGAGTTCGGGTCCCCTGAACAATAATTATATATACTCCCCCGTGATGCTTTCCACTTTTAGGGGTCCCTGGTTCGCAGCCGTGGCAAAAATTAATTTCAAAAAAATTAATTGGATACCATTAAATTTAAATATGTGGAGTCTTAATGACCTCAGAAGCCGAAAAGGAGTTTAAAAAATCTGTTGCGGGGCCCCCTAAAAATCGAGGGGCTCATAGGCGATCGCCTACTCTGCCTAATGGATAATCCGGCACTGAATATTCAGTAATATGGTTTTCATAATTATTTCATGGGCCAACGCATAATAATAATAATAAATTAATTAATGGCATTTACCTTGACTTAATTATAATTAATTCGTTCCATCTCTTGATGATTTATCATGACAGCTGAAGTCTTTCGATTTTCTGAAATGGATCCCCCTCTTCTTTTCTTTTTTGTAGATTATTAGATGCATGCTAACAAATGATATTTTTGTTGTTTCTCAGCTCCAATCCACAGATCCTCTTCCTTCAAATTCCATCTGTAAATATATACAGTATTAATGTATATAAATTTTATTAAAAAATTACTTTTAATTCTTAAGTGTTATATTTGATTTAAATAAAATTCATAATTCAATATTTACCTATTGAGAGCCTGAAATGTTGCTGCATAAGCTTGGCTCTGAGCTGTCTGACTGGTTTGGAGAGCCATCAATCGCCGGGAAGGAATGTCTCCTCTATAACAAAAGATAATAATAAAACATCAAAAAGAGCGGGATTCATTAATCAAATAACATCAAGTGGGCATTTGCGCACAAAAATTCATATTGTGATCAATTAGAATTTTGTTGATAACAACTTCTCTTATCAACAAAATCCAACGATTAGAATGATAGACAGGAAGAGAGGATGTATGCCAAAAGGAGAGCCTCTATCGAATAAAAATCTCCACTTAGAAGACGTTTCGGGTTTAATTATATAAATCCATCATCAGTTCTTAAGAGATTATTGGCCATCTCAAGGGGTACACCATTTAGATGCAGATAGAATTGTTATATAT
>JAKCPI010009006.1:0-17278 GCA_023213315.1 Euborellia annulipes
AAATTGAAAAAGTTTTAAAAACTAGTCATCTAAAGAAATTATGATTTTTAGTCTAAAATATATTTTTATAATATCTTAAACTCTCAATTCAAGTCACAAATCATCTTAACGGTGCTAGTATTTGAAAAAAATTATTAAAAAAATTTTCATCCCCCCAGAGAAAGCCTCCTGTAAATAGAATCTTCCAACCAACCGCTCCCACCGAAAATCGCATCCCGTCCCATCAGGGACGGAGTCTAATTGGCCATAGATGCCAAAAAAGCCCCTGGGCCCTAGCACAATGGTAGAGTTCCTACTACTCCTGCTCAGGGGCGCCGGAACGAATTTGAATCAGGGGGGGCAACCTCTTCCTATATGGAGATGATATGATTGCCCTCGGGGCTTGGTGTAGGGGTTAGAGTGCTAACCTCGTATACCGAACGTCGCGGGTTCGACCCCAGGCAGTCCGATGATTTTATTTAAGGCATTTGGATACCAAATGGCTTAAATAAGAATGCCTGGACCCCAAATAATATATATTCATAACTGTTATCGTCAAAGTCTTAAATGGCCTAAGCCGAAAAGACTGTATGAATGTGTGGGTGCATGTGAGTGTGAATGAGAAAAAAGTGTGAATGTTAAAAAAAAAAAAAAAAGTGATGTGATTGAAAGGGAAAGAATATAAAAAAAAAGGTTTAATAAGAGTAATAATAATTAAAAAGAAACATTTGCTTGAATACAATTTTTATTTATATAAATATATATATATATCAATAATAATATTATTTATAAATCATGGAAATTATTTTTTAATTTTGCCAAAATGTTGAATTCTAAAGTCATTACTATTTATAAATGTAGCCATGATATTTTGATATCTATTTCATCTACGATTTCTGGATATGTATTTATTATGCATACATGATTTAATCGTTCTTGCGTCATTGTTGAGCGAAGATATGTTTTTATTCTTCTTAACATAGAAAATGAGCGCTCAGCGGTTGCTGATGTGGCCGGGATCACTAAAAGTAGTTTTAGAATATTTCTCAGGTTAGGAAATAATTTTTTTGATTCTTGATTAAGATTTTTGTATTTTATTACAAAATCATTCAAGCATTTAGCTTGAGGAATTAATTCCCTAAAGAAATCAAATTCTCTTTTGACCTTTTCTTCTACAAACTCATATTCTTTTAAAATATCTATAACAGATTGGTCCCAAAAACGGGTTTCTAAAATAACAATTTTTTTCGATTTGTAGATATTTTAAAAACCCCGGTTGGGAGAATCTTAATTCAATCTCGTTGATTATCCCATCAATAACTTCATAGAAAGTTTTTCTAAAATATTCTTCTATTGACGTGAACTTGTGTTCAGACTCGTTAGGTTTATATAGAAATTTTTTAGGAATCTCTCGCTTTCTCGGTAACGAGGGCTCCTCAAGATTCATTTCTTTTATTTTTTTCTTTACATCCTTCCACATTTCATTAAAAAATTGTTCTGAGCGTTTTTTTTTTAAAGATTCTAAAACTAACTCAACAGCTTCCTTTGCCCCAGCTACAGTTTGCGTTTCACTTTGAAGAACATTGCTCAATTGATCAGTTAAAGAAAACATTAGATAACTAAGTCTAATTCCAAAGTATATAGAACCCTTTGATAATTGATCATAAAGTCCCCTGGCTTTGGACCCTATATCATCATTACAAGATGCTAATGAAAATAGAAAGTCCAAAACAGCAGGGTAAGTATTGATAACCCCTGACAATGAAGTATGTCTGATGGTCCAACGGGTTGGGCATAATGGCCGAGGGCCAGTTTTCTCTATTCCATGAGCCTTAGCAATCTCATGAAAATTATGTGATCGTTTTGGTGATTCTTTGACAATAACTCCTATGTCGTTTACCCATTGAAGGCAATCACGTATTAAAGGAATTCTTTTTGAAGAATCCTGCACAGCCAAATTTAGAGAATGAGCTGAACAATGAATAAATAAAGCCATTGGTTGATCTGCCAACACTCTTGATTTGACACCGTTTTTTATTCCGGTCATATTTGATCCTCCGTCATAGCATTGTCCTCGCAAGAGATCCATACTTAAATCAAAACGAATAAGCATGTCTTTTATAATATTATACAATGATTCCCCAGTCATAGAGTGAGTGTCATAGAGACCAAGAAAAAACTCATCAATTTCAAGAGTATCTTCATCTACAGATCTGATCGATATAGAAACTTGTTCTTTTCCCTGTACATCATTGGTTTCATCAACAATGAGAGAATATTCTCCTCTTTTTTTTATTATTTTAATAATTTTACGCAAAATATCATGGGAAATAATTCTCAATATTTCATTCTGAATATCTGAAGAATTATATGATTTTTTGTGTTTTAAAAATAATTTTAATTCTGGAATGTCATTTTCCCTGAGACGTAATAATTGAATGAAATTTCCTTCATTAATATCATGTGCTCTAAATGCAATTCCCTGACGAGCTAAATATAATGCTGAGGTTATTATTGTTTTTAGAGCGATTTGATTTTGTATTTGAACAGATAATGTTTGTTCAGATAATAAGGAAATAATTGGAGTATTTTTCTTCAGTGCTTCTAATTTTATAAATGATTCTTTGTGAAAAGCAGATTTTTCGTGACTTTTTAATTTTATGATAATTTTTTTCCAGTTTTTATACCCATCAATCACTAAGTTTGTTTCATGATTTTTTTCACATTTTACTAATTTTTTTCCTAGCGCTTGGACACATATGAAACAAAAAATACTTTTAGTCATTGAGTCAAAATGAAGCCAAGGGTATGTTGTGAACCACTCATTCTGAAAATTATGATTACGTCCAGATTGGGTCCATGGAGGAATATCCAAAGGTTGATACGGTTCGTTTAAAGAGCATATCTTTTCGTGTGTGTTTTTAGTAAAAGCAAAAGAAACACTCTTTACAGGAGCAGATGGATCATCGGCGATGTTTTCTGTTAAATAAATGAATAAATTATTTAATTGAATTTCCGATCTCTGAGCAAGGCAACAAAACAATAAACAAGCATAATGACTCATTTTTTGAAATTATTATATTAATACCTATGGTGTTTGTGGAAGAAATGTTACTGCTGGTACTAGGGCGATGCTCATGGTGCAAAGGACTACCCGTGCTAATGCTTCCTTTTTCTAAAGAGCCTACGAAAGAACCAGATATAATAAGAAATTTTCATTTTTTTATTAAATTTTTAGCGTACGTATATTTTTGGCGAAGAAAAATAAGTTTTTAAGAGTAGGCCTACGGCCATTCTTACCTGTTTCTTTTTTAAAATAATCATCAATAAATCGACGTTTCATTTTTTTCTTCTTATAACTGTTAATCAACTACACTAAATAGTCTGTAGTCCTTTATATTTAACTTTTACAAATATATAGTTTAACAATATGCAAATTATTTAATCAAAATTTTTTTTAGGCTATATAGTAGATTTGTTATTTACTATTTGAAGGAAATAAATATTTTTAATTTTTCTTTATTTTAATTTTTTTTTTTCCAAGGCATAAAGTCTCAAGTTTTCATGTTATCTAAATTTTATTATTTTAATTCCATATAAAATGTATTTAGAATTTAGAAATACAATAGGTCTATATAAAATAAAAAAAATTTCTTACTTTTTTAATTTTTTTTAAATTTAAATAAAAAAATTTTAAAATATATCATTTTTAAAACTAAATGAAATAAAAGAAGAAATTTTGCCCCCCCTGCCCCCCCCCCCTGTAGGATGCCAGGGGGGCAATGTACCCGTGCCCCCCCCCCCCAGTTCCGGCGCCTATGCTCCTGCTAGGGGTCAGGGGGTTTGCATCCTATCTCATATGTGGAGAGTGGAAAAAAGTCTTTTATTTTCGGAAAAAAGTCGCTTTTAAAGCAGAGGCGTATCGGGAGGGCGGGGGCGTTCGTCCCAGGCCCCGAGCCGGCATAGGCCATCAAATATTTGTCTTTAAGAGGCCCCGGGGCCCTCAGGGCTCGGCAAAAACCAGAAAATTTAGATAAAACAAAAAATTATTGGAAATTTGTCTTTGAGAAGTCCCGGGGACCTCAGAGCTCGGCAAACATATAGGTAAGAGAAAGTTAAAAAAAACCGCCCCCGCCCCCCCCGACAAAATTGTATTAATCCGCCCCTGAGAGCATATAATAAATAATTGATTTATGAATGTTAATCAAAATCGTTAGTGCGAATTTTTAGAAAATTGAAAAAGAACATTAGTAAAGTATTAGTACTCTTTGGTCGATTTTGATTAAAAGCTTATTTTCACGCCTCAGATTGGTGTCCAACTTATATATAAAATTTCAACCTTTTAGCTCAATTCCTTCATGCTTAAAATTGAACACCCACCCACAGACAGACCATGTCCCTCCCGAAAACCACTTTTTTGGATTCAGGGGACCTCAAAACGTGTATATCCATCAAAATCTCGACATCGAATTTTTGACATGAATCCAATACTTTCTCTCTATATATATTAACATATATAGAGGTAAGAGAAAATAAAAACATGTATTATAGGCAAAATGCTTATCCATTTCGATTGCTTATTTCCAAAGGGAAAAACTTTCTCAATTTGGGCATGTGAAATGTATTATTAATCAACAACGACGAAGCAACTAGACTTTAACATAAAAATTTAAAAGACCAATTTTTATTACAAGTTTCACTTCTCTCTCTAGTGTGTAATAAGAATTCACGATGGCTTTCTTTTATTTTATTTAATTATAATCACTTGTTGCTACCGACAGAAACATTTTAAATAATTTATTTTATTTTCGTGTTAGAACATGTTTTTCTTAATTGTAATTTATTTGTAGTGTATTCTTAAGAATGTGGTTTCTACCTTTTTTTTTTATTTACTAGTACTATCCAATAAAAATAAATTTTAAAATATATATCATTAATTATATTTAATTTTTTTAATTAGATTTTTTGTGTCGAGATATATTTAGTTTCCGCCGATATATTATAGATATATTTGTTATTTTTCTTTAGATTCTACTTCTTTTAACAATAAAACGATGAAATGTCGTATATTTTACAATATATTATAGGCTAGGGCCCGCTTGCATCAGATCTCGTCGCCATTTTTAGCCCTGAGTTAACCTCACTTTTGAGTGATTTCAGCTAGATATATGGTGAATTGGAGCCAAGCTCTGGGCTAATGTTAGCCCAGGCCTAAAGTCGGGGCTAAGATTTAGCCCTGGGGTGACACGTACGAACATGTATTATGAACACAAGCATCCTAACTTCACCAATATAAATATACAAAATAATATAAATGCAATCTGGAATCTACCTTTCTTTTTGTTGTTATTCATTTTGTCAGTCAGGATTAAATTAGTATATAGGATATATTGCAAGTTGTTGAATATTCTCCTAACTTCATCTAAGGCATTGCACATGTCTTGTTAATAAAACTATTTGTCTTCAAATTGATTGCAAATTGATATAATATTGATATTAAATATTTATATATAAATACTCAGCTAGCAGAGACCCGTCAAAATGACGTCGGAAACTGGTCAGAGACTGACCAGAAATGACGTTATGTTTGACGACAAAATGACCTAAAAATCACGGACTAATGTCACAGACCGATGACGACATGTTGAAACGTCAAAAAAACGTGATTCCGTGACTTTTTTTGACCTTTTTATAACCTGATGGATAAATAAAATGAGAAACAAACTCACATATAAAATTAAATTGTATTAATAATATAATTATAAAACACATTATTTTAGCAATTAAATAGATCTCTTCTCTATCCATATAAATGACAAAAATAGGAAAGTTGAAAATTAATATATATATGACTAATTATAAAATAATAATTGAGAGATTTAATTATTCAATTTTTAATTTTAATTAGTACCTACATCGATATTTTATTTTAATACTTTTGTAAAAACGCGATTTTCTATTCACTATTATATAAAAGACAATGTTACAGACTATAGCCATTACAGGATCATCATTAGTTATAAATTCAACAGCAATAAAAGACATGACTTCCTTAACTGCCACCATAGAAAATAGACTGTCACTAACTGAACCGGTACGATCCATTGTGTGTGCTAACAGTTGCGCATGCGCGAAATGCATGTGCATGCGCGAAATGTGTGCGCATGCGTATTAAAATAAAAATATGGAGGTAAGAGAAAGTAATAATAAGTGTCGTGATCGGTACGTCTTTATAATGTGATATTTTGCACGTTTTAAAGACGTTACAAAAAAGACGTTTTATTTTAGGTTTTAATTAGTCATTTGACGTCTTTTGACCAGTTATGACCAATTTCGGACGTCATTTTGACGAGGTTCTGCTAGCTGGGTATCTTCAGTTGATATTACTTCTTGTGAGGTGAAAATAAAAGATATATTTCTTTTTGAAATTATCTTTATTTGAGCCACAGAGCTGGCAATTTGTCAAAATAGTTGTGAAGATTGGAACAATTGACAAATTGTTATGTGAACACTAATATATCTTGTTTATTTTTTTGAAAATTTTTAAATTTTTGATTAAAAAAAATAATAATTTTTTTATATTAATTATTTTAATTTATAATATTTATTTAAATTATTGTTAATAATATCAATTTTTATTTTTAATCATTTTTATAAGATGTCTCTAAGAAGTTACTAGCTTCACAAACAGAACAGAATTTGTTCCCCCGGAAGAGGGTTTCTGCACTACAAATCAACTCTAGGTTAACAAACTCACCCTAATTGATGCAACTGATTTACAGATTTGACAAACTTTAATTTTTTAATAACTCGCAACTAATGTATTATGACTATCTACCACTGAGACCTTCAATTAATTAAATAATGATTTTGGCTTGCCTCATTCCCTACCCCTTTTGGAAAATACCACCTGCCCCCTCCCCACTGTTCCAAACGCTATTAAATATTCAGGAATAGAAAATATACAGTATATATACGTGTAGTGTGGTGTGGTAAATTTTATTGAATATTAAAATCATCTATGAAATTATTAATTTCTTCTTCATATAAGGACTTTAATTGGATAAAACGATACTGAGTAATAACCTCCCCCCCCATCCCCTTTTTCGAGCATAAACATTATGCCCTTGTCGTATCATTTTACGTAGTGATTTCGCATAGAGAGAGAGAGAGAGAGGGAGAGAGAATGAATCATCAATTCTCGTTAAATCGCTTGTGTGTTGTTGTGTTACAAAATTAATTTGAAAATAATTTGACTAAGCATTTTAGTTAGCAATTCGTTTCATCTTACTACTCTATTCATTTCTAAATTAATAATAACTAGCCGCTCCACCCGCCCTGCGGCGGACCCTCGCCTTTTCTTAATTATGCGAAGCCTTCGGCGGGATTCGCCCTCCTTGATTCCTCTTAGTTGCCTGCGGCGGTCCCTCGCCTTTTCTTTTTTACTTTCTCTTGCTCTTTAAAATATATATTTTCATTTTGCCATTGAAATCTTCTGAAGACCACTTTACTCTTGTACTCCATAGAAAAGATAGGAGAAATGGTTGCCATGGTAACAAAATATAAATATTTTCCCATACTTATAAATTTTCCATCTGAATTCAAATGTTGCGTACTGTCGGGAACTGAATACATGTCGACACAAATAATCTGGTGTGACAAGCACAGAAAACAACTTTCGATTACCGAAGGTAAGATTTTTTTTTTTAAACACTTCCACTCACGTATACATACACAAAGTCTTTCGCCAACTCAGGCCATATAGACATTAATTTGATATGATACAATTAGGAGGCCCAGACATTCGATTCTTATTTAAGACATTTGGTATCCAAATGGCTTAATCCCCCGTATCACTTTTCGGGTACAAGACCCATTGAGAGGATCACTCTAGGAATGGTCCATGCCCATCCCTCAGACCCTAGGTGCCTGGAACTGGAGGGGATTATATTCCCATTGCCCCAGGAGAGACGCTCGAATTGGTTGAATTTTTGCGGTAAGCTGGGTTCGAACTCGAGTACAATTTTACCTCGAATTACTAAGCCCCAGCTTATCCACGACGCCTCCTTTAAATAGGATATAGTAACGTTTTTCACTGGAAAACTAATTTCAGTTGTGCCAACAACATGCAATTAAAATCTCAACTTTTCAATTAGGCACTTTTGGAAATGGACGACTCATATATTAACATATATGTAGGTAAGAGAAAATAAAAATGACATTTTCAAATCAATCACTTGTTAGAATAAATAAAAAAAAGTCAATTTTAAATTTCCTTGAACCGAAGAAGCCCTTTCCTGTGTCTATTTAGAATGCATGCACGATATTTGCTAGAAGCAATGATAAAGAAAAGAAAGAGATGCCATAAGCTAGTGCACGTCTTGATCGTTGGTTTGCATTGCATTTGCATTGCATTGCATGCATGCATGCACGCCCCCTCCTCTCTCATCTAAAATGCAGACTCTTATATGGAAAGAAATAAAACTATTTTTCTTTATTTGAAAAGAAATAAGATGTGGAATATTTATTTTTATAAAAAATAAAAAAATCTGGTGTGATTGTGGCACAGCACAAAACTTTCTCTTACATTCCGTAATCAAAAATTGTGTTCTGTGCTTGTCACACCAGATTTTTTTATTAAAAAATCGAGTTGATCTGCAGTTGTGCCATGTGTGCGCACCTGAATTGAACTTAATGCATTTTTAGTCCATCGACTAAACTATCGCTCGACTAAAAATCGCCCAGCCTAATGAAGTGATATAATATTCACACTATAAAAGCTAGGAATCTTATCATCAGACGGCTTAATTTGTTTTTAATTAAATGCCTTGAGGTTGTCTGTGACTGGCGCGCACAATGAACCCATCAACAGACACCGGATCAAATGACCACTTGGCTGCTTTTTTTTCTTCATTTTATTAGCCACTCTACGTAAAGTAGTTTTGTCTTTATTTTAAAGAAGTGTCTGCCTTCGGGCTTGGTGTAGGTGTTAGCGTGCTGGCGTAAAATCCTGAGTTGCCGAAAAGAGTGCGTGAATGTGTGTTTGAGTGTAAATGAGAAAAAAAAGTGTGTTTAAAAAAAAAAAGAAGTGTTTCTGAAACACAATTTACATATCATGTTTATAATGACTCCAGAAAGGCAAAAAAAAAAAAATTCCCTGCGTCATAGACAATGAGAGAAACTCGAGGGAAAGTTAAGTAACTTGGTTGTCTATTTTTTTTCTCTCTCTCGCGTGGTCGTCCCTCAGCACCTACCCTACTCCTTTCTAAGAATGCAACCCTGAGAGAGAACGTTCCCCCTCCCTGGGATAGTATCTAATATTCCAATCCAGGGCTTACTTGAGGATTTGCTGCGATAATAGCAAAAATAAAGGCGGTGTCTAAAAGTTTAAACTGTTTTTAATCATTGCAAATTGGTATTTGCTTCAAGATATTAATAGAAAACGAGAATATTGATGTGGATGGAGCTGATCAGAGGTGAAGTTTTGTTAAGTCTATTTACATAATATTATAAATGACAGAGAAGGTTTTGAACATAACCTCCTATTTTCAAAATATATCTATGTCAAAATTCGCTATGATTTTAAATAAATATCATACTAAATATATTTTATTAATATATTAAATTAAATTAAAATTTTAGACTAAATTAAATTATTAATAAATTTGTTTATTAATTAAATAAACCATTATTAAGATTATTAGTCTATATATATTTATTAAATATTTTAAATATAAATAGATTTAAAAGTTGATTGAATTGAAGTGGCAGAAAAACGACAAACAAATAGTAAGTAAATTTATTTATTTTAAATTAAAAAAAAAAAAAAATACTGTAGATTAACTTACAATTTGTTTGTCTTTTTTGTGCCATTTCATTCAATAATTTGTCTAGAAAAATATATTATGTAAATTTGTCTCTTTTTTTATTCCCCAATGAGGATCTGGAAATCCTTCACTTATTAAAATGTCTATATCCATCTCCGATCAGAGCGTCGATAAGAGTAAAGAAAATGAATCGGGATCAAATAAGGATTCTCCAATATAAACTGCTCTATTTAAAAGCATGTTTCTATTTTCTTTGCTATGCTCTTATCGCTTATCGCAGCTCCAACATAATCGCACCCTTAGTTCCACATAGAATTGATCCGAAATTTTTATTCAGATAAGTGTGAATCTGAAATAGATGAGAGTTGAGGTGAGATGACTTAAGGTAAGGATCTTCTTTTATATTCAAACAACTTGCAGGGATCCCGATCTAATTGTTTCGCTCCTTAATATATTTTTCTAGCATTAAAAAAAAAAGCATTTGCCCTCGGGCTTGGCGTAGTTGGCAGCTCGCCTGCCTTGTATACCAAGAGTCGAGAGTTCGAATCCCAGGCAGATCCGATGATTTTATTTAAGCCATTTGGATACCATGTGTTTGTGAATGGGAAAAAGTGTGAGTGTTTAAAAAAAAAATAGAACGAGGGAAAGTTTTCCAACTTGGTTGTTTATTTTTTTCTCTCTCTCGTGGTCATTCAACTTTTTTTTTATTTAAATAAGTAGACTTGATTCAATTTGATTTTGGTCCTTTTTTTATTTTAAATGAAGAAAAGGCCTTTTGACAGTCTCTTCTTGGAAGCTATTTCCGGTTTACGCATTTCTGCATTTCTTGGGATCATTTTTTGCATCAATCACCTTTTGTTTTATCCTGCCTTCTTTCTATTTAAACGTTCAAAAATACTCCCCGCAAATCATAATCATTTGTGGGAAGCTAATAGGCCTTAATATTACCATATAATGAGTGAATAAGTCGCAAATTAAAGAGGATCTTTGGCAGTGGCCCATAATAGAGAGGTATAAGTCTCGCTTCTTGTGCAAGAGTTCATTGGTTCACCTTCTCATCCTGATCAATGAAATTTTTCTAAAGAGCAACGATGTCTGAACGCTTCCAGGTGTTAAAGAGAAAGAGAATTTTGTAAAATGTGATCCTTTAAATAAAACAGGCTTTTGGCAAAATAGATATGCCTTTATTAGCAGCTGGAAATAAAAACTTTCTCTTACCTATATGTATATGTTAATATACATATATAAAAAGAGAGAAAGTATTAGTTCCATGTCAAAAATTTTATGTCGAGATTTTAATGGATATACACGTTTTGAGGGTCCATTTTTTTTAACACACTTTTTTCTCACTCAGACTCACACTCACACACATTCACACAGTCCTTTCGGCAACTCAGGCCATTTAAGACTTTGACGATAACCGTTATGAATATATATTATTTGGGGTCCAGGCATTCTTATTTAAGCCATTTGGTATCCAAATGCCTTAAATAAAATTATCGGACTGCCTGGGGTCCAGGCATTCTTATTTAAATCATTTAGTATCTGGGGTCCGAACCCGCGACGTTTGGTATACGAGGTTAGCACGCTAACCTCTACGCCAAGCCCCGAGGGCTTGAGGTTCCATGAATCCATAAAAGTGCTTTTCGCGACATGGTCTGTCTATGTGTCTGTGTGTTAAATTTAAAGCATGAAGAAATTGAGCTAGGAGGTTGAAATTTTATATTTAAGTTAGACACACCCCTAGGGCGTAAAAATAAGCTTTTAAACAAAATCGGTCAAAAAGTACTAGCACTTTACTGATGCACTTTTTCAGTTTTTTTCGATTTTCTCTAAATTTGCTCCAACGATTTTGATTAAAATTAATAAATCAATTATTTTTTAGATGCTTTTTTAAATATTTATTCTCATTTTGCCATTGAAATCTTCTGAAGACCACTTTACTCTTGTACTCCATAGAAAAAGATAGGAGAAATGGTGTGATAGGCACAGAACACAACTTTCGATTACCGAAGGTAGAAGATAGTTGTGTGCTGTGCGCCCATTCACACTAGATTTTTTACTTTCTCTTACCTATGTATATATGTAATATATATATAGAGAGAAAGTATTGGTTTCATGTCAAAAATTCGATGTCGAGATTTTGATGGATCTTCACGTTTTGAGGTCCCCTGAATCCAAAAAAGTGGTTTTCGCGACATGGTCTGTCTGTCTGTCTGTCTGTCTGTCTGTCTGTCTGTCTGTCTGTCTGTCTGTGTGTGTGTCTGTGTGTGTTCAATTTTAAGCATGAAGGAATTGAGCTATGAGGCTGAAATTTTATATTTAAGTTAAACACCCCCCGGGACCGACAAAATAAGCTTTTAATCAAAATCGGCCAAAAAGTACTAGTACTTTACTGATGTACTTTTTCAGTTTTTTCGATTTTCTCAAAATTCGCTCTAACGATTTTGATTAAAATTCAAAAATCAATTATTTATTAGATGCTCTTTCAAATGTATATTCGCGTTTTGCCCTCAAAATTGTTTGAAGCACACTTTACTCTTGTGCTTCATAGGAAAGATAGGAGAAATAAATGGTTGCCATGGTAACCGAATTTAAATCTTTTTCTTTTTATTAGATTAAAAATCAATTATTATTTAAACACACATTTTTTTTTTTTTTTTTTTCGGAGAATACATATCTCTCTCTCTCACAAAACTATCTTCTCTCTTTCTACGCGTTTTAAACTTTCCACCTAATCTTCGCATTTGGCCAATGTTAATTTCCTATAGGGATTTGTATGTTAATTTCGATTCAAAAGGGGGTCCCCTTTGGAACTTTTTACGCATTTAAAATTTTTTTTCCAATTCTTATGAAATTTTGTATTTATTTACGAATCTATATTGTGTATAAAATGTCGAAATATGAGATTAAAATTTTGAAAAATAACCATAGTTTATTTCAAGAAATCAAGATTTAAAATGCAAGTTTGAAACTAAGGTGCTATGGGAAACTAAATATATCTCGGCACAAAAAATCTGGTGTGACTAGGCACAGAGCACAACTTTCTCTTACCGAAGGTAGAAGAAAGTTGTGTGCTGTGCGCCCAGTCACACCAGATTTTTTTTCTAACTGTTTTTCTTAATCATTTCGCACGCCACCAACTCTTTCATCTCATTCTTATTGGATGAGTGGTTTCAAAGATCCAATAAAAAAAAGATAATAAAAATACACCACACATTAAAATTACATTTTTACATTTCCGAGGGTCCTTTCGATTTGGAAAAAAAAGAAAATTGGAGACAATCGCCCCTTATTATTAAGTAATGTCCTTCTAAACTTTATATTTAATTTCTAATTTCGAACACAAGTGGGGGGGGGAATATAAACAAAGCAGAGCAGCGAGGGGCCCCTCCCCCTTTTAGAGCTCGGTCCAGCGGCCGGGCTCCATTTCCAATCTGCATAGATCGATAGTTGCCCCTTTACTCTCTCAACTCGAGCCCTTCGGTGCACAGGAACCAAGAATAGGCAAAACTTTGCTTCTTTTCATTCGTTTTTGTTTCTTATTTATTACGGAGTTTTTCATTATCAAGTTTGGAGGCCTAAACTTTATATATTTTCCCTAAAATATAACAACAAGGAAAAGAAAAAATAACGGTTGCATGTTGTCAGAAATGGAACTCAATATTGAAGATTTTTTAAACATCATTTTTTTAAAGTGAAACTTTTATCTTCTATCAGCATGTCGCGTTACAAACCGTGACGTCAAAGGCCCTGACGAGAAATATATGAAAGTTGAAATTTAATATATATGACGAATTATAAAAAAAATAATTGTGAGATTTAATTATTCAATTTTTAAATTGATAAAATATAATTTTTAAAGTAATTTAAAATGATTCAAATCTTTAATTGCTAAATAGCCCACGGGGATTGGAGTAGTTGGTAGCGTGACTACCTTCTATACCAAACGTCGCGGGTTCGGACCCCAGGCAGTCCGATAATTTTATTTAAGGCATTTGGATACCAAATGGCTTAAATAAGAATGCCTGGACCCCAAATAATATATATTCATAACGGTTATCGTCAAAGTCTTAAATGGCCTGAGTTGCCGAAAAGACTGTGTGAATGTGTGTGTGAATGAGAAAAAAGTCTGAATGTTTAAAAAAAAAAAAAATTGCTAAATAAAGATTGTTCTCAGTTTTTAACATGCGTCTATTGATTTCCCATTATCATTCCCATTTTCCAATTATTAAGATTAAAAACGCGATTTTAATACCCTTAATTGAATAATTTTCTGAAAATTTTCAGTTAAACGCCTTCGATCAGAAAAAATTTTCACTTGCATCGTGATTTCATAAAACCACACAATGATTTTTTCTCTGTTTATGAATTTCGGGGTTAGGTCGATCTGGCCTCATATATAGAAGAATTTTCCACAAAGGTTGATTTAAATAAGGGCACGTTCAGCCAAATAAAAGGCCTTTATATGCTTATCATTTGGCTGAACGTGCCAAGTATATTCATTCACAGCCACCAAATTCCTATTCATTCCAGCAAGGTTGTTGGTCCAGGAGGGGAAGGGTGAAATTTTCTAAATTCAAAAGCAGCCGAATTATTATTATTATTTTTTTTTTTTTAGACGGCGTGTTTGTAGTGAAGCGAGATCTTCAATTCAGTCCCATTTGGAACCTTATTATGAAGAATATACACATCTTTGTGGCAATGGCCAACTATGCAAAGGATTAAGGTAAGCAACAACAACAACAATTAATACAAAGGAAGACCTTGCTCACTCGCCTTTCCTTGGTTTCGTTTCAAAATTCCTACAGGCTGGTGTGTCTGGATTGGTAGCCAATCCAATTGAAATAAATAGACGAGATGCAAACCTATGACCTTTGGCACAGAAAACTAGGTACTTAATTGCCATTTCTTCAATATGTGAACACTAGGGCGATGATTAAACAAAAAAAGCAGAGCATTTCGATGAACTTTTGGATAATATAATTAAGAATATCACCCTCACTTAAACCTCAAGCAGTTAAAAAATTAGACAATAACGAGGTAGCGGGGAAGGGGGGGGGGGCGAAGCCCACCTGGAAGGGTGTGCGAGTCGCCAATGAAAGACTGTACAGCTAGTATATGGTTATAATGTATAAAGTATTAATCAATTAATTAATTCCAAAGAGCTCCAACAATTTCTAGCATTTTTGAGCATTTCTATGGATACTCACTGCAAATTATAAATTTGTTGAATTAACATTATAAAAAACTCAAAGAAGAGAGAATTTTTTAAATAGGCTTAATTAATTTTTTTAATATTATCATAATGAATATAAGAATAGTTTTATGGAATATAGAAATAGTAATTAATATAGAATGCCCTTGGATCCCACCTGAATGGGAAGAGGAGGATGATTAGGTAAGATTTCAACTAGAAAGAGGGAATTGGAGCTACTTGATAATTTTTTTTTTTTTTTTTTAGAATTAATTCACCTTTCATCCCATCACAACTTCCTTCATCCTTCACCATTTTAATATATATCTATATCAATTAGTTTTAAGATCAAGAAAAATCAAGAAAAAATGAAAAAAAAAAAATAAAAATAAAAATGAAAAAAAAAAAAAAAATAATAAAATATAAATGAAAAAAAAAATAAAAATAGAATTAGATTTAATTTTACAATATATTCTTCATCTGCCAGGGAGAGGTTGGATGGATATCGATGCGATGGGATGAGGTGGATTGTGAAGCGATGCGGTGGTTTCCGATGCGACGAGTTGGGTGGATGGATGTGGGTGATGGGATGGAATGCGATGCGCTGCGATGGATGTGGATTGCGATGGCATGAGGTGGATTCTGATGGGATGAGATAGAATGCGATGCGTTGCGATGGATGTGGATTCCGATGGGATGAAGTGGATTCCGATGCGACGAGTTGGAATGCGATGCGTTGCGATGGATGTGGATTGCGATGGCATGAGGTGGATTCTGATGGGATGAGATAGAATGCGATGCGCTGCGATGGATGTCGATGCGATGGGATGAGGTGGATTGTGATGGGATGAGATAATGGATGGTGGAGGATGGATGAGAGAGTGATGGAGAGTGGAAGGATGGGGAGATGTGGATGGCGATGAGGTGGATTCCGATGCGACGAGTTGGAATGCGATGCGCTGCGATGGATGTGGATTCCGATGGGATGAAGTGGATTCCGATGCGACGAGGTGGAATGCGATGCGCTGCGATGGATGTGGAATGAGATGAGATGAGTTGGATTCCAATGCGATGAGGTGAATTGTGAAGCGATACGATGAGGTGGATTGCGATGCGATGAGTTGGAATGCGATGGATGTGGATTCCGATGGGATGAGGTGGAGTGCGATGCGCTGCGATGGATGTGGAATGAGATGAGATGAGTTGGATTCTGATGCGATGAGGTAGATTCCGATGCGATAAAGTGGAATGCGATCCACTGCGATGGATGTGGATTGCGATGGGATGAGGAGGATTCCGATGCGATGACGTGGATTGCGAAGCGATACGATGAGGTGGATCGCGATGCGATGAGTTGGAATGCGATGGATGTGGATTCCGATGGGATGAGGTGGATTCCGATGCGCTGCGATGGATGTGGAATGAGATGAGATGAGTTGGATTCTGATGCGATGAGGTAGATTCCGATGCGATAAAGTGGAATGCGATCCACTGCGATGGATGTGGATTGCGATGGGATGGAGGAGGATTCCGAAGCGATGAGGTGGATTGTGAAGCGATGCGATGACGTGGAATGCGATGGATGTGGATTCCGATGGGATGAGGTGGATTCCGATTCACTGCGATGGATGTGGATTGCGATGGGATGAGGAGGATTCCGATGCGATGAGGTGGATCGCGAGTGCGATGTGATGGGATTCTATCTGAGAAAATAAAGGTGACAACAATACGCCTTCGGAGCTGAACTTCTTGAACCCTCATCATTTCGGGTAAATATTTTGTGCTCTTTGCAGCCAAGTTTCAAATACTCTTTTGACCCATTCTGATCAATATGAAATTTGTTTATTCCAAAATCCTTCATTTTGAATGTAGTATTGTTCAAGTCACTTATTTATTTTTAACCAGGGGTTAAATTTTTTTACTGTTGTATCAACATCGTCGTCGTCAGCTTCATCGGGGTCGATTGGTCCTCCGATTTTCTCATGCTGTCCAGGATGGACTCAAACAAGTAAGGTACATCACGGATGTCATCGTAGAAGAACTCAACCCATCAGCTCACGAGTCGACTACTCCTCTAGGTTAGCCTTTCATTCTTTATAGGCCTACGAACATGGCAAAGGGAGAGCGATGAGAAATTCTATAATTGGTAGATCGAAACAAGGCAGTTGTATTTCGGTAGGCTGGATAACTCGATATCCTTTTCGTAACAAGAGGGGGAAAAAACGTTCTATAATTCGATCCCGTAACTAAACTAAAACTAAACTTTTTAAAATGC
>JAKCPI010009007.1:0-10733 GCA_023213315.1 Euborellia annulipes
TCCGGTTGACGGATTTATTCCAAAAGTTGATATAGATTTATCATTTTGTTAGCTCGAATCATTTCGATTTTGCTACTTTAAACATGTAATACCAAATTTCTTAAATCTAGATCATTAAGTTTTTTTTTTTTAATTTATACATAATTTAAAAAAAGAAATTTTTTGAACGCGGATAGATCTAAAACTTTGAAAATCAATAACAATTGTAAGTGTAATTTCTTGACAAGAAAATAAAAAATCTGGTGTGACTGGTCGTACAGCACACAACTTTCTCTTACCTTCGGTAATCGAAAGGTGTGTTCTGTGCTTGTCACACCAGATTTTTTGAGTCGACATATATTTAGTTTCCGCCAATATATTAGAATTCAAGATGTATGGGAAAATATTTATTTTTTAAATGGCAGCTATTTCTCTTTTATGAAGTACAAGACTAAAGTGGTCTTCAAACAATTTTGAGAGCAAAATGAGAATATACCTGGTACATTTTAAATAGCATCTAAAAAATAATTGATTTTTGAATTTTAATCAAAATCGTTGGAGCGAATTTCGAGAAACTGAAAAAGTACATTAGTAAAGTATTTGTATTCTTTAGCGGATTTTATTCAAAAGCTTCGTGTCATGTGCCATGGAGGTGCCTAACATGAATATAAGTGCCTTACATGAATATAAAAGCTCCTAGCTCTTTTCATTCTCGAGATATTTTGTTCTTAGACAGACCATGTTGCGAAAACTACTTTTTCAGGGGACCTCAAAACGTATATATCCATCAAAATCTCCTCATCGAATTTTTGACATGAATCCAATACTCTTTCTATATATATATTAACATAGATAGAGGTAAGAGAAAGTAAAAAAAGACGAAAAAAACTAAGAAAAATAAATAAACGTTGATAAGGAAAATTTTTTATGATTTTTGTGAATGTTAAACAAATGTGATGTCGTAGGCCTATTAATATTTGAAATTCCTACCGAAATCTCCATTTCCGGCCGGGGGGGGGGCGGGGATTAACCCGAAATGCTTTCTTGCACGCAGACACCTCTACCGGCACCTTGTGAAGTTACACTATTTCCTAATTCTAATTCCTCCTAGTAAATGAACTAGTTTCTCCGCGTTCTATTTATCCAACCTCTTCAAAACTAGAAGGGACTCCCTCAGCATCGGCATACCACGATAATGCATCAATAATAAATAGGGATATCCAGACGTATTGACGAAACTTACAATTACAGAAAAATAATGTCATATTGACAAATATTGATAAAAATAATCCAATATCGAAAACTACAGTTTTAAAGTCCTATAAAACAAAAATTGAACATGGCTAATCGTTAGAAATAATCCTTGAATGCTCTCTTGTTGAGAACAGTATCCAATTGATTTTCCTATCTAAAACATCTTTGAGAAGTGTCAATCATGTAGTCTATTTCTAGGCGCAAATTCTACTTCAAATAATTTGATGAAATAAATATTAACACCCAGGCAGAAATATTAAATATATACTTCAATGGTAGTTAAAAATACTTATTTATTTATTTAATTTTAAGAAACAACAAAAAAAAAAAAAATATCAACATCTTGTTTTATTTTCTTTTCTTTTTTAATTCATTTAATTTATTTAAACAAGATTAAAAGCAATAAAAAAAAGAGCACGTACATTAATTGAAGCTTTTAGTATTCTGTATATTTTTTTTCTTTCTTTTTGCATGACCTGTCAAATCAAAGAGCTAAAATAGAATGTTTGACAGTACATCAACATTCGGATGAATGAATCAATGTCCCCCTCCCCCCCCTCTCCCTCCCCCACCGGATGATGCTGGAGTCGCAGCATCCGACTTTCACATTTATTTTCACTTAAAAAAAAAAAGTGAAAGTCAAATTTTGTTAAGAACTCGATCAATCATGGAAGATGTTGCTGTTGATGATGATATTATTATGTATTAATATAAAAACTACTTCATATATAAAATTAAATTAAAACAAAGAATTTTTTTAAAACTCTTAATTAAAAAAAAGTTTTTTTTTTAATATAAATTAAAAAAGAGTAAAGTTCTTTGTATTTAATTAAAAAAAAAAAGTAATAAAAAATAACTCTATTCAAAGTGTATTTTTATATAAACGTTTTGAATTTTAATTATTTTATAAATAAAGATAAACAATCCATCACAAAAGAGTTGAATTTATAAAATAATTGACTGGAAATAATGTGGAGGCGTAAAACCTTCTATTGATTGAACTCTTGATATGGCAAGAATTGTAAAATGAGCCCTTAACATAATTAAGGGTGTAAAAAAGTATGAAGAGATTAGCTTAAATCCCGAAACAGAATTTTCATGCCCGATAGTATTTTTTTTCTTTTTCGGCATTTGAAGCTATTTACACATGGTTATATCTAAATTTATTAGTAGCCAAAATAATTGTTTGGTAGATGGTCGTAAGTAAATCAATTTTATTCCGAACGAAAATTTTTTTATGTGTAGTACATTTTTTTTTAGACAAACCGTTGAGAAGCGCGCGTTCTCTCGCTTTAACAGAATTTGTTTTTCATTAAGTACTACACATAAAAAAATTTTCGTTCAAATCGGTGTTATGAAACCTTCGTTTTATTTATTTGTTACCAAAATGAACCACATATTAGTGAATTTTTTAATTAATTCAGAGATTTAATTTAGGAAATTATAGGCTGATCAGTTGTGGAAATTAAGGCATAGTCCGTTCTAAGATCGACAAGAGGTTGCCATTTGTGTTGCCTACGTTTCAGGCATTCAGGGATTAAAGAAGTTTGAACCTTTTAAATGAAATGTGGGAAACCGCCATCTCTTGCCGCCTAGAGTAAACAGCTTCTGAATCGGCTAATAACGGTTTTTCGAGAATCGCCCCTTAAAACAAGGGCAGAGGAATTCCTTGAATACGCTGTGAGCACTTTAGAGTTCAATGGTTTTAATTTTAGAAAGCCTCTAATGAAATTATTCCTGTCTCTGTTGGTGACCCTAGCCAAGGGCAAAATAAATTTTACTAACTATTAACTATATTTCCTTATTATTTTTTTATTCATTCCTAATTATTATTTTCCTATGAAAAATGAAAGGAAACAATAAAATTAAATACACTTAAAATTTTAAATTTCCTGCTAAAATCGAAAATAATTAATTTTACATATTTAAGGTATAAAGAATAAGGATTCCCAAAATGTGAGCAGCGACTCCAATTGGGGCAATGATTTGGAAGAGTCGATTATTTTACTAAATTTGGGAATATTTAAAAAAGAAAAAAAAATTTTCCTTTCTCACTTTACAAGTAGTATCTTTGAAAAACGAATTTATCAAAAAAGTAATAAATCACGTAAGAACATCCGGGAAAAGTATAAAGAACAAAATTTGGATTAATAAATAAATTGTTTTTATTTTGTTTTGACAAATTTTGATTTAATTTATTTCTAATTTTCTGTTTCAAAAACATGTACTAGAAATTAATTAAAAAGAGTAATAACAATTTTCCCTATTAATGGTTTGCATTTCGAAATACAAACAAATACAAAGGATTGAATTTAATCTATTATAATCAAACTCAAGCCTTCAATCAAACTTTGTTTAGTAAATTAAAAGAAATAAAATTGTTATTTTTAATAGAAGAAAAAAATAATTAGTGGCTGAGAATATTGCTTATTGTTGATTATTCAGGTTATGTATTGTTGGCATTTCTATTATTAATGATAATTTTTCTTTTATTTAATTATAATTTCACTAAATTTGCCAATAAATTTATTACTTTACGGTAAATTTTAAATGAAAATTGCAAATATCATAGAGAAACTTCAAATCGTCCAATAAAATATTGAGGTTAGTTATTGTTGTGAGTTGAGCTGTCTATTTGGTTTTGAGGGCTTTAATATTTTTTTTTAAACTTACTCTTTCACACTTCAAACATTTTTGAAGTAATAACTAACAATAACTAACCTCATTATTTTTAAAAATGTTTCAAGTGCAAGAGGTGATTTTAAAAAGGATAAAAGCCTCAAAAAACCAAATAGACAGCTCAACTCACAACAATAACTAACCTCAATATTTTATTAGACGATTTGAAGTTTCTCTATGATAATTGCAATTTTTATTTAAAATTTACCGTAAAGTAATATATTTCTTGAGAAATTTAATGAAATTATAATTAAATATAAAAAAAATTATTATTAATAGAAATGCCAACAATACATAACCTGAATAATTAATCAACAATAAGGAATATTTTTTTTTAAAGAATATGGAATGATCAGTATTATTTTTTATTTGGAAAGAATATTAAATAATTTGATTATTATCAAGTATAATAAATATTTTGTAAATGGAATTGTTTTCTTAAAAACAAATGAATTTTTTTATATTTATAATTATATAAAAATACACTTTTAAATGAAAATTTAATTAAATTATATAAATTAAAAGGGATATCTACCTTGAATATGGATATTTGTACGCAGAAATTGGCACGTATATTGCACACACAACAACAACAACAACAATAACACAAAAAACCGACACACAAAACACACTAATTTGGAGCACTAAATGAGAGGAGGGGGGATAATTAGGCACACATTTTATTCAATAGAGCACTGACACAATGAATAAGCACAAATAAAATAAAAACACGAATAGAACTGGTGATGTTTTTTTTTTTTTAAGTGGGAGACGAAGCCACGGTATAGAATAAAGTATCTCCCTTAAGCGCCGAGCACTGACTGACTGGCTGTGAGTTGGTCGCCTGTGCCGCCACCGCCGCCGCTTGGGCAAATGGGAGGGGGGGGAGAGTGTGCTCCCCGCCAAGAATGCTGCCAACCAAGCCGATTTCGATAACCAAATTCACTAACAATATTATATTATTAATTGTTAACAAATACTCAATTATAACTAGGAAAAATTGCCCTCGGGTTTGGTAGCTAACCGTCGCGGGTTCGGATCCCAGGCAGTCCGATGATTTTATTTAAGCCATTTGGATACCAAATGAAAAAAAAAAAATAAATAAATTAAAAAAAAAACTCGAAATGATACATTATCTATCTACATCTCAAAATATACAATATAATTAAATTAGTCATTAGTAAAAATTTTTTCTAAAAGGCTGGAGATCCCGAGTTCCAATGCAGTACGTCATGGTTCACTAGCAAAAAAATGTACGAAATAATC
The DNA here is from genome assembly GCA_023213315.1 of Euborellia annulipes. Taxonomy (NCBI): domain Eukaryota; kingdom Metazoa; phylum Arthropoda; class Insecta; order Dermaptera; family Anisolabididae; genus Euborellia; species Euborellia annulipes. The sequence continues at coordinate 5,179 of JAKCPI010009007.1, forward strand.
ATGTCCGAATGTTTATAGAATTTTTTTAAAATATTTTTCGGCATCTGAAGCAAATTAGACCTCGTCCCTATTAATTTATTTAATTTAAGTAAATTTTTCTGGGACAATATTTGATCCCTCGATCTCTGGCACCAAAAGTTAATGTTTGAATAAATTATGAGTATTTAATAACATATTATACGAGGGCAGGTTATTAAGTCCGTGACTTTTTGAATTTCTCGCCTCTTAACTGAAATGGCAACACTGCTCCCGTCAGCAGGCAACTATCAGCTGACTCCTGTGGAAATTTGAAACAGGTGGGTCTTTTAGTTTTTCTATTAATAGCAGACTACCTCGTGATTTGAGAAGAAAATGGAAAAAAGTGAATTTTCTGTTCTCCACGGCAAAAATCCATGAATTGGGCTACGAATTGCTCCCTCATCCGCCCTATTCTCCGGATTTAGCCCGAGTGACTATTTCTTGTTTCCAAACAAGCTCGGCGGAAAGAGATTTGACTCCAACGATGATTTTGATGCCCTCGACAAATCTTATTTTTTGGAAGAGATTAAAAAAATTGGAGAAACGTTGGACAAAGGGTATAGAGAGCTCAAAGGAGACTACGTTGAAAAATAAAATAATTTTTTATCCAAAAACCTGTGTTTCATTCAAAAAGTCACGGACTTATTGAACTGCTCTCTTAGTTTGAAATTGCCAGGGTTAGTATAACTTATATATTTCAATCTATTTAATTAGTCGACTCTTAATATAGGAGTAATTCTTAAATGTACCATATTTATAAATAGAAATTTTTTTCCATTTCCTGATTGAAGTTTAATTATCCGGCTTAGAATAATCATGTTAAAAAAAAAAAAAAGGAAAGAAATGTAATCAAAGCCCTGAGGGTAGATATGTTATAAAACTTTCTTCAATATTTACTTTAAATTAAAAGAGAGAACGAGTATACAATTCATTTAACTGAATGAGGTAGGGGGGGGGATATTCCTAAAGAAATTCCATATTAAAAATTCTTCTCTCATCCCATCTTTTTTTTATTAGAATTGTTATAAAAATATTTGTCCAAGGGTGGGGCTTCGAGTTCATCCCCCTCTGAGTCAAATATTTTTATAAATATAAGGCCCAGGCCCAGGTTTATGTCATAGTTCTAAAGATGGCGAATTAACGTGGAAATGCGCATATATAAAAAAAAACTTTTGAAACTTAATCTAGTGTTATTTATTTGTCTATAATTAGATGAGAATTTAATCAAGATTTTTGTTTGAATTTATTTTGATGGCTACAAATAATCCCAAACAATAGAAAAAAAAAGCACTTCTACCTATATCACTTGCCCTTGGGCTTGGTATAATCGGTAACGAGACTTCCTTGTATACCAAGGGTCGCGGGGTCGGATCCCAGGCAGTCCGATGGTTTTATTTAAGTCATTTGGATACAAAATGGCTTAAATAAGAATGCCTGGACCCCCAATAGATAATTACTAAAATACTGAGTATCGTAAAAAGTCTTATATGGCCTAAGTTGCCGAAAAGACTGTGTGTATGTTTGTGTGAGTGTGAGTGTTTGTTTGTTTTTTTTACCTATATCACTTATTAAAATCTGGCACAAAATTTTTCTTTATTTAAAAACGTGTATACTTTTTAATTTTTTTATTAGTCACTCCTCTTACTTTATTCTTGTTTGTTCCTGATAAAGTAATAAAGATAAGATTTTAACCTGCTTAAGTTAATATTTAGATGAATATAGTTTGAATTTATTATATTTATTTATTTGCACGAAATTTTATGTGGCAAAAAAAAAAAACTGATCAATTAATTAGACCGAGTTTTTTTCTATACCAAATCAATTTTTTTTTTCTCTTTGCAATTGACGTATCTTTAATAAAAAAAATGATTTCCAATTAAGTTTTTTTTTTTCGTCTTTCTAATTTTTCTTAGATAGAGTCTGAAAATTACATTCGATTTCTTTGGCAATTAAATTTCCTCATTGTATTAAAAAAAAAAAAAAGGGAAACAATTTGAAGAGTATCGAAGGAAGAAAATGAGAAATTCTCCGCCCATTCGTTTGATTAAAGAGCAATTGATTCAAGGAAACGATATGATCCTAATATCCTACCAATAATTTATTTATATTGTGATGAAAAAGAAAAATCTCATCTATTGAAAGGAAATGTAATAATATTTATTTGTTCATTGAATAAAAAAGAAGAGGGGATCAAATTATAAAAATAAAAATAAATAGAAAAGAAAAATCCCGGATAGTTCGGTTAATCGGTTCCAGTGGACACTTTTATTGAGTAGAACTGAGTACAATTGGCGCCCCAAGTGCTCAAGAGTGAAGACTTGAGTAGTCAACCAAAGGGAAAAAATTACTTTTAAGACAACACTTCTGACGGCTAAGCATTTTGGTTGCCTAACCTCAAGGCTTGTCTTTTGTTTAAATTTTCATTTAATCATTCAAATGGGCTGTTTTAATTAAGGTGCGCGTCTCAAAAAACCGTTAGAAGACGTTACTCGAGGCGGCAAGAGATGGCGTTAGTTTTTCCCATAGGGATACAAGGGATTTATTTCATTTCTTTTTAAAGATTCCAGCTAATTAATTAAGGGTAAAAAATTAATTATTTTTTAACACAATGATTACTAATTTAATTATCTATAAGATATAGAGCGAATTTTTTAAAATATCTTTTCTTTAATGAGATTAATCTAAAAAAAAATTTATTTTTTCGAAAATCAAAAAAAGGGCTTCTATAAGTTGTAGATATTTTAAATAGCTTTAATTTAAAAAAAAATTGAGGTCGATAGCTTCAAAATTGTGACCACTGGAATCTCTCAAAATTAGCACCCCGAGACGCGCACCTTAATTTGTTTTTAGGGATTAGTTTTTTTTAAATTATAACCTAAATAAGAATGCCTGGACCCAAATATATATATTATACAAATAACGGTTATCGTATAAAGTCTTATATGGCCTAAGTTGTCGAAAATACTGTGTGTATGTGTGTGTAAACGTGAGTGTGAATGGGAGAAAACGTGTGTTTTTTTTTTTTTTTTTATTTATAAAAAAATATATATATACAGTATATTCCGTGGTATATATATAATCTTGAATAAATGAGAAATTCATTAAAAAATTTATTCTGGTTTTCTTTATATTGTATAAAAAAAAAAAAAAAAAACACATCAAGATTTCTAATAAAACATTTCATTCTTTTCTTTCGTTCTTTTTCGAAACATTTAAGCCATTCAATCGTATTGAAATAGAAAAAAATAATAAGCTCTTTATATATTGGGTGTACCACAATAAAATGAAAAAATTCTAATCGTTTTCCAATTTTTATTAGTTAATTTTTTTTTTTTTTTTTTTTTAAGAAAATTAAAAAAAAAAACACTAGGTTATAAGTTTAAAAGCCCTAGCCTATGGGATATTGTGGCAAAGTAATAATGATATGTAAAAAAATCTCTCTCTCTGATGCTATATTTTGGCGTAGTCTTTTTAAAAATGTGTGAAGGAATTGAGTGATAGAGTTCATAGATGTCATATTAGTGAAATGAAGACATAGTTTTAAAAATGACATCTAGTGAGCAAAAATTGTACAATTTTAATTTTTTAAAATCCCAGTTGATTAATATTATATAAATAAAATTAGATTGAATTAATCATATTGGATGGGAGAAATTAACGATTTGCAAAACATCTGGTAAGAAAAAATCTGTTTGTAAAAAATTAGCTTATTGTTATATATACAAATAAACGGATAATACGCAAAAGTATTTATTTTTAATTATTAACATCCTAGTCTGCATTATTTACGGTATTGTTATTACCCTAGTTATTATTATCGGCATATAATTGATTATATGATGCAGGATATGTAAATACTATACTGAAAAAAAGTTTTTGATTTGAGATTAACTAGAATTTTTGTTGCCATCATTATTTTTTAATTTAAAATCAACGTGATTATTTTTATTTCTAATTACTATTTCCTATTAAGGATAAAAAAAAAAATTAAATGAAAGTAGAAAGCATGAATACTAGATAAGATAATATTTCTTAAAACAGTATGTTTGAAACTCTCAACTGAAGGCAAGAGCACAGGTCAACAAAATCTCTATTAGTTTCCAAACCGGGTGGAGAATGAAGGTCATCAGAGAGAGAGAAGAGGAAAGGAAAACATGTTTAAAGAGGGAGAAGGAGAATTCTTTTGGGAAATATTTCCGCCTAAAAAAAAAAAAAAAAAATTAAAAGGGAGTTTCAAAAAAAATGAATGATGAATAAGAAGAGGGAGAATGATGGAGGGGGAAGAAGAGGGTATACTATTAATATAATGCCATGCCTTTCATTGGAGTTTAATTTCAAATGAGGGTTCTTGTTTATAAAACGATGAAACTTAAGAAGTTTAATGCTTTAGAGAAAAAAAAAAATATAAGGGCAAGTGCAAGTTGAATTCAAAGAAAAGATCCTCAATCACTACAATAATATAAAAACCACTATTTACAGGTAGTCCTTTAACATGTCTGAGAAAAAAATCAATCCTATAAAAAATCAATAATTTAATGGAAGAATCAAATTCGAACTTAAACGTCTCGGAGTGCTGATTTTGCGAGATTTCCAGCGGCCACAATTTTGAAGCTATCGAGCTCAAATCTTTTTTAAATTAAAGCTATTTAAAATATCTACAACTTATAGAACCATTTTTTTTTGATTTTCGAAAAAATAAAATTTTTTTTTTTTTAGATTAATCGCATTAAATAAAGGATATTTTAAAAAAAATTCGCTCTATATCTTATAGATAATTAAATTGGTAATCATTGTGCTAAAAAATAATTAATTTTTTACCCTTAATTAATTAGCTGGAATCTTTCAAAATGAATTGGAATAAAACGCTTGTTCCCCTATGGGCAAAACTAACGCCATCTCTTGCTGCCTAGGAGTACAACCAGCTTCTGAATCGGCTACTAACGGTTTTTAGAGACATTTCATCAAAAATAAACTTTGGGTGTTCATTCAATTATACGGAAGCGTTTTGGTCTCTTTATTAAGAACCATCATCAGTTTTTTAATAGAAGCTAAAGAACAAAAAAAAAAAAGTAAAAATCGGTGTGCGTTGGCATCGAGCAAAACGTTTTGATCTTGGAAAAATCATTTTGTTCGATAACGTTTTTCCTCAATAGGTGTGCATTGGCATTAATATTAATATTAATTTGATTAATAATTAAATCTAAAATTATATCTAGTTCAACAAACAAACTATGAACGAACGTACCTAAGATAAGTCGAAATGCAACAAACAGGGTAAGAGAAAGTAAAAATCAAATGAAATGAAAATAACCTTCTCTACAAAATAATTGAACTCTAAAACAATGTTAAGGAGCCTGAATTGTATTTATTTATTCATGACTGTCAAGTTGGGTTATTTGAAATAAAGCGAAAATAAATAAAAGAATCCTAAGAGCCGATAGGTAATTAATTCCAAATTAACCAATGAGGAGAGAACACCTGTCACCTAGCAAAACAGATGAGAAATCTTAAGTGGTCAGGGCTACTCTTATTTTAGA